>OZ010598.1:15261922-15379422 GCA_963932145.1 Acanthosepion lycidas
TCTCCAAACTTTGAAGCAAAGAATTATCAAAGAGCGCATAGTATCTCTGGAAATATATACTTCTGCATCCCCACACCCTGAAGATCGCCCCACAATATATATATATATATATATATATATATATATATATATATATATATATATATATATATAAAAGACAATAGGAAAACTGTAATAGTTGCCCACGCGTTTTGCCTGGTCGTGCGTAGATTAATGTTTGGGTAATATTCAATGGCGGCACTCTCGAGGATTTGCCTTCTGAGTGAGTTATTTTCTTTTTTTAATGAGTGTAGCATTTTTAAAATCGAGAGTGCCGCCATTGAATATTACCCAAATATTAATATAGGCCCAGGCCTTTTCCCTATTTCACCTTTCTTAAAAGAATTACTACTCTCCCAAACAAACGTACACAACAATATCGTGAAATCAAAAGAAAATGGTTGAATCCGTCAACACAGCAATGATAACAATATCTCCACACGTGCCAGTAATTGACTTAGTTTTCAGTTAACCGTATAAAAAAAGCTTTGCCTAAATTTTTCCAGTTGCTAAGGACATTCTATTTTGTTGTTATTAGTTACTTTGTTTAATAAATTCATTTCGCTTTTCACCTTGAAAATGTCCACATAGGACGAAACGCGTCGGCAATTATTAGAGTTTTCCTATTGCCTTTTACATTTATATTGCCTTTTTCTACAGGTTAACTCTTAGAAATTTTTCATATATATATATATATATATATATATATATATGAAAACTATATATGTGTGTGGGTGGGTGTGTGTGTGTGCGTGTGTGTGGGAGAGATCTGGATTGGATATTTTTGTATCCTTAAAGACGGTTACAAACAAACAAAGGTGGTATTCGAGTGAATGGAACAGCAACACGGCCGTAGATGAAAGAAAGAGAGTTTTATTGTAAAGAGAATGCACTACTGAAAGACGGAATCGGCTAGCAGGCTAGTAATTCCCCAACAAGGATATTTGTCAACCGCCCCACGCGGTCAGATGTGGCACAAGGCCGAATTTAACGTGGGGTATCTGAGCCCGTAGGCTCGGGCAAAAATTCCCCGTAAATCCCGTAAAAAACGGGGTCGGGTAGCTGTTTACTACCACAGGCGAGACTCTGCCCTTCGGCATAGCCTCGTCTGGGTTCCTCTCTTCTCGAAGGAAGAGAGTTCGACCAGCACATTTGGAAACGAATCTCCAACCAATTGCCGAAGCAAGTCCGCCAGGTATATCCTATGCTCACTATATATATCTACTGATACAGTCAGTCCACATAGGCGATAGGGAATGTGGGACATTCCTTTACAACACCTCCCACTAAGCTAATTTTCCCATGAAATTTTACTCAATACCTCTTCTTCTTGTTTGGGGTCAGTACATAACTGTTTGACTTTTTTCCTCTTCCTAGTACTTTTCCGTCTCAAAAGGACTGTGTCAAATTATAAACCAGTGGTTCATAATGCGCCTCATAGTCACAGGAATAGAAAGTTCTAGAAAGTTCTAGAAAAAACTCTAACTTTTCTCCTCGGAACAATCAGCCAATCTCATGAGAAAAATAACTCAGACAGCCTAGTTGAAAAACTAAGAGAAATAAATATGCCAGTCTATATATAAAATCCCTTTACACCTACATATAATATTCACTTGATGCATCATACTTTCGATCTTTTGCCACCATTAAACTAGGCTTAGTAAATCCTTATATATATATATATATATATATATATGGATGTGTGTGTGTGAGTGTGTGTGTGTGTGTGTGTGTTTGTGTGTGTGTGTATCTTTATCTCAGCCCGTAACGAATGCAATCGTGTACTCAATGAAGCAAAGTCATTATTTGCTGATAGAATGAAACAACGTATTGCATCACGCAAATTCGGTTCTAAGGATTATTGGCATTTCTGCAAGAGCGTACTTCACAATAGCAAACCCACAATACCTCCTTTGTTCAACCAATTTGAGGTTCTAACCTCCTCAACTGATAAGGATGAGTGCTTTGATCGGAAATTCTCATCCAACTCAAAGCTCGACTGATCCGGTGTATCCACACCCGATTTCCTCCAAGAACTAACGCTCTATTGACCGAGTTGCACACAACTCCGACGTTGGTATTGGACATCATCTCTAAATTAGACTTCCATAAGGCTAACGGTGGAGACAGGATACCAGACATTGTCCTGAAGAAATGTGCTCCTGAACTGGCCCCTGCCTCCTCCAAATTATATAACTACTGCCTCAATGAATTTTGCTTTGCAGCCTGTTGGACCTGTATTTAAGAACTCTGGAGACCCTTCTGAACCATATAACTACCGTCCTATCAGTCTCCTACCACTCTTCGACAAAATCTTTGAACCTTTAATCAACGCCTAAGTGGTTAAGCAGCTTACATCCCACGATCTGCTCGCTGAAAAGCAATATGGTTTCCGCTTTGCCCGATCTACAGCTGATGTGCTCACGGCGATAATTGAATTTCTTTACCAAGCACTTCACAATAACGGAGAAGCTCATGGTTTGGCTCTGGATATCTCTAAAATATTTGATAATGTTTGGCATGCCGGCCTCCTTCATAAGCTCCAGAGATACAGAATTTCAGGTTGATTATTTGACGTAATACGATCATTCCTGTCAAACCGTGTAATGAAGGTCGTCAACGGATTCTTCTCCAGTTCCTTTCCCTCGAACGCAGGTGTTCCCCAAGGCTCTATTCTGGGTCCTACTCTCTGTTACTTATCTTCATTAACAATCTGCCCGATGTTCCTAAGTAAGCATCTATGCAGACGACACTACTATTTATCCCTGCTTCAATAGCAAATCTGGTATCGCTGATAAAACTAACTTGGTCGTTAGTCTCGAAAAGTACCTCCAATCGGTTGTAGACTGGGGGAGGAATTGGCTGGTTAACTTTAATGCCTCAAAACCAAAACTGCTCTCTATTACTCACAACAGGGAAACCCACCCTGCCTCCCATTAGAATGTCTGATGCTGAACTCCACAAGAACACTACGACTTCTTGGTTTCACACTGTCCGTTGACTTGAGATGGAACAATTACATTGAATCAATTGCTTCATCCACCGCAAGGAAAGTTGGTTCCCTGTGTCACGCCATTTTTCTAGCCTGAGTCCATCGTCAAATCTATAAATCGATACATTGGTGTAAATGGATTTTATATCTAGTCATATTTATCAGTTAGTCATATTTATTTTCCTTAGTGTTTCAACAAGAATGACTGAGTTTTTTTTGGGGGGGGGTATGCGAGAGGGGCAGATTATTCCAAGGAGAACAGTTACAGTTTTTGTTATGACTTTAGCCAATTATTTTACTTTTTTAGAGTGTGTCGAAGTGATACTGTCTGTTCTTGAGATGATGGAGCACATCGGAATATCCATTGTGTGGGTTTGACGGAAATCGTAAACTATGGGTAATCTAGAGCGATGTTCTACACCCTTCTTCAAGTTAAAACAAAACGAATAATTCCGTTATTATTTTATATTTTTCGTATTTTTTCCATTGAAACATGGCCCAGTGCACATGTTAGTACTTCGCATGTCCATTCCACGAAGGCTTTCCTTGCAGATTGACCACAGATTCTCGATTGGATTTAAATCAAGAGAGTTTCTGCACCACCCTATAGTACATTGATGTGCTCACTGGTAAGGCGGCTTGCTAGTGCGTTCGGGCAGTGTTACAATTTTCGTATGCTGCCCTGGAGTAACGCCCATCGCAGATAATGGCTGTAGGACAACTAATCGACAGTCGAGACAATAGTGTCTGGGCATGTTAAAAATCTGATGCAATCACGGTTGACGTAATATGTTTCAAAGCCAAACAAATCATACACCACGAAAATGGATTCATATTACTGCACACCACTACAAATACTTAATCCAAGGAAAAATTAGAAATCGATTACACTGTCACCCCAGTGGGTCTAAAACTGACCGTATGGTGAAAGAAAGGAAACTGAAGCGATTGTGTATTAGTCTATACCATGATTTTTTTTTTAATTTTTAATTTCCTAATCTCCTTGTTAATTTTATTTTAGGTTTAAGTAATTATTTTCTGTTCGACTGTTTATTTCTTGTATCGGTATCGTTAAGTAGTGAATTATTTTTTCTTCGTAAGTTTCTGTTTTGGAATATTTTTTGACCTTTTTTTGTTTTACATTGGATATAAAATAGGATACAGAAGAAAACTGAATGTGTTTTCAGTGCATTTCAATTATTGAATTCTTTAAGGAAAACTGGACCAGAGGATGAATTCTCGTCTGCTCTCATTATCACAATCCTTGTCAGAGGAGGTAAAGTAGATTGACTTATTTTTTGCAAGGATTCTTCGTATATTTACGACGCCTAAACACACTAGGGACACATAGCAACCTAACATTTGCCTTAATTACCATATTCATTTTGGAAAAAAGCGTAAACCGAGCTTCCGACATTCTTAAGTCATTATCGGGTTAGGTAGAGGCAATTGGTGAGTTTCCAAAAAACAGTGAGTCTTGACGTAGGCAAAGTGTGTTGTGACGCCAGCGAAATATGACGTGTTTATTATTTTAAATTATTTACATTTAAGGATGGACTCTGGATAATTTCTAAAGGAATGTTCTTGTCTGAGAATGATTATTTGTATTTTGGAAAAGTCGATTATTAAAATTAATCTACGCAACATGTTTGTAGTTTTTAATTGTATTTACCTTGTACAACAGTTGCTGTCTAAATACACCATATGTGTGCGCGCGCATGTGTGTGTGTTTTGAAATATAAAAAATATTGAAAATTAAAAAAAATAAAATTTTCAGACACATTGTGTTGTATATTAATATTTTTTGTTTTATTATTTCAATTAGATTCCTTGACTAGTTTCTGCTAGCATAGCGATAACCAGGAGAAAAAAAAATCTGCTTGTTTGTAGCAGTGAACAAGAGGAACGAATGACTTTCCAAAGAAAAAGAACTTTAACTGTAGTTTTCATTTATTTGTGTTTTTTATAGTTAATTTTGTTCAATCCTTGTTTTGGTCAAACGACCTCTTTTAAGTTGTTTTTAAGATAGAGGCTGGATAAATTCAGGCTACTCTGATTTCCCTTGGTCACTTGGTTTTATTGCTTCCTGGGAAGGGGATGTATCTGCGTTAAGTGTATACTATCATTTAGTACTTCAGGAGTGCGTATGATGTGTGTAAGTGTATATATTAGTATGTGTGTGTGTATAAGTGCGAGACATCAACATCTCCACAAGCACGTCTGTCTTGAGTTGGTGAGAAATGTGGGTAGGGCTTGAATTATGGGGTTATATATTACTTATATATATGTTGTTAAATTTGTGATTAGGCCCGTCAGGAGGGAGTTCTTTGAGGGGTAAAATCCATTTGTCGTCATTGTCTTCTAGAATTTTTCTAATGTTATATTTTCTGTCCTTTTCTATTTTTTCAATGATAGGGAATTTGGCATGGCTTTTAAAATCATTTTTTCTAGGTGAAAATGTTGTTCTACAGTTAATAATCTTTCGTGGCGAGCCAACTTAATTACGATTACGATAATTATTAATTCTGCAGTGAAAGGGCCATTCAGATTTTCCCACATATTGTTTCTGGCATAGTAAATATTCTAGGAGGTAAATTATGTTATAAATTCTACAGTTAGAGTCGTGGTAGATTTTGATTGTAGATTTAGTGCCTGAGTGAACGAAGGAATTGTGTCTAATGTGGTTACAGCATAAGCTCTTTTTGTTGTTAAATGGTTAGGAAAATCCTGTTGTTTTTATTTTGGGTCTATTACAGATTACCTTATCCTCTGAAATGTGGTTGCTACCTATAATTTCCTTAAGGTTCTTAGGTCTATTGTATGCTAGAAACCGGGGTTCCTCTAACAAAATTTTTAGGTCTGGTTTGAGATGTAGTATTTCCCAGCGACTTTTTATTATCTGAGATTGTCGAAGAAGAGTGGGTTGAAAGTGGTTACTAGAGGGATGCGGCTGGGTTTATTTTTAATCTTGAACATTAGAGTGTCTTCTCTAGGTGTGAAAATTTCTTTATGTATTTGTTCTCTGCTATATATATATATATATATATATATATATATATATATATATATATATATATATATATATATACAAGTTACGTTGAAGACGACTGACAAAATGCTACGCTAAAGCTTTTTATTTATTTTTTCTTGTGTTCGTACAAGTGTTTTCATTTCTCAGCAGAAATTGTGTAAAAACTGTCTAAAAATCTGCATATCGGAGTGCTTTTTTATTTTTTTAGGCACTATCAAGGACGATTTTTATTTTTTATTTTTAACTGAATATGTTTTTTTTTTTTATGTGCCTGAAGTTATAGGAATGTTTTATTTTCCAGACACGGTCATCACATTGTGGCCGTGTTCATAGTTAATATTATATGAGTGTTGGTATACATTATTATTAATCTTTTTATATATGGATGAGGCTATTATACTTGTATTTTCTACTAATATGTTTCTGATAGAGTTTAGGATGAGTTCGTTTGTGTCTAAATATGGGCTAATTCTGCTACACTTGGGTAGGTGTAACGTGATTCGTCTTTTTACAATTTTGCAAGTATTAAATTATTCTTGTAAATAAATGACCTAATATTAGATAAGATTAATATTTATTCTTGTAAATTATAAAGAACAAAAATGTATAAACTCACTTTCATTATATGTTTAGGTTTTATCGCAATTCTAATCATTACATTTTAAATCAATAAGCATTGCCGAAGAGTGTAGGAAGTTAAAATAAAAGCATTGTCAAAAGAAAAACCGTCCTTTTTGGGGGCACGATTGTCAAAGTTTGCCAACTATTCAGATACTCATTTTCAAAGTAAATCAATTCACTTGTAAAATAAAAGCTACACAATCTTCTTAATTTTTCGGAATTTGATTTTGGTAGAGTTAGCCCAGGTTAGTAAATTCTTCTCTACAGCCAATATTTTTAAAACATTAACTAAGCGCATGCGCAGAACTGTTTTCATACAGCAATTTACGGAAACAGTCCGATTTACAATGAGACATATGGCAATCGTGATCTTTTTGGGCTGTACAGCTGATACTCAGTCCCAACTCGACCCCCCATAATGCTGCCGAGTGTTCGTCCATAGCTCAATCTTCTTTTGCACGTGGGGTGAATTCATTTGAGAATGGGCCCCATTCCGCTAACGACACGTAGGCTATGGACAGCAAAGGCCACCGAACAGAAAGCATATTTGGAGAAACAACACACTGATGGAGTTTGGTGGGTGGTTTACGCCGGGGAAAGGTGTGTATGGTCGGAGCCATATTGACCTGAATTGGTAACTCTATTTTCATAGTCAACAAATCTATAGGCAGAATGGTTAACTCTTGTGATAATATTCTTTGTTGAAGAGAAGCTGGAGGTAATATGTTGGCTTGTGTGGAAAAGTTAAGCGGTATCTCCATATGTCTGTTAATCGATATGTGTAAACAATTATTGTTTTTGTGTGCGTGCGTTTGTGTAGAAGTCTATGTATTGGTTCAGAAATTTCGGCTTCATTTTATGTTTTTTCAGTAACCAAAAACTTCGTTTTGTATACGCGTATTCAAGGGAAGGCCTTGGCATCTGCGAGTTTCAATTGGAATTGTTTGTTTATATCAAGAAAAATAAATGAAATTCATTTTATACATTATATCACCTTCACTGACCAGACTATGTGGTGCCGATTTAGAAGCGTCTCCTTCTCGTGGTTTTGCCATTAAAT
This sequence comes from Acanthosepion lycidas, assembly GCA_963932145.1. NCBI lineage: Eukaryota > Metazoa > Mollusca > Cephalopoda > Sepiida > Sepiidae > Acanthosepion > Acanthosepion lycidas. Next base: position 15,269,666 of record OZ010598.1, read on the forward strand.
ATCGCCTCAGCCATCACTGAGGCGGTGGGCCGATACGCCGGTTCAAGCGCCCTCGCAGGTTTTGAAATCTGAGCTATTTTTGGTCAAGACTGTTTGCCGATAGAGGATAGTGGGCAGAATATGCTCTGCTATTTAAACCCGTAACTGTTTGAAATGTTTAGTCGTATTAATTTATTTAGGAATTATATTAGAATAGGCAAGAACTTATACTTGGAGTAAACCACCTGAATATGGAAATAAAAATAAATTCAATAAATACACAAGAAATAAAATGAAAATAAGACAAGGTTGTGTCTTCTCGCCGGACTTAATCAAACATTACAGTAAGACGATTCTGAGACACCATAATTCCCCATGTATAATAGGCATTTTTCTAAAAAAAAATAATAAGCAAATTTAGGGGTGCGTATTATGCACAGCTACAAAAAACTTTAACAAATTGCCGTTTCATAGGTCGATTTCAGTTCCGAAATGACTACTCACCACAAAGATACGACAATTTGACACTAACATTCGGCGATTGCGACCTCATAAGGATGTCAAATACAATCATATGTAACTAACAATATTTACAAATGTAAAATAAAATAAGAATCATCATAAAACTAAATTAGAATAATATTATTCTATGTTTACAACCATTTTTAATAAGAGTAGGAAACGCTGGCCGTAATGAAATTAGAGAGGTACAATATATAGGGTTTGATTACCAAAGAACGGGTGCGTATTATGCGTGAGTAGAAGCATTTTCCCAAACTTTCAGCACAATTTTAAGGGTGCGAATTATGGATGAAGGCGTATTATACATGGGGAATTACGGTAATTACAAGCCCTACCAGGAGTTATTATTAGCGGCCGCAATCTGAACAATATAAGATATGCAGATTGTTGTGGATTCCGAGATGAATTCGGTCTCCAAGGAATGACAAACGCAATAATTAAATATAAGAAATAAAATGTATTTACACAATCATACAAAGAGTAATACTGTTAGTAAGTCCAGGAACGTGGTTAGTAGCAAATACAGATAGATATATACAGTCTCGAAGTAGGACTTCCTTAGAGTCTACGTGCTTGTAACTGACTTCTACAAGAGGTTATCTCACACTATCTCCGTTCGTATATTCTCTCACTGTCCGTATATCCTCTCTCTATCCGACTACCCTCACTGACTGTAACTCTGGGTATTTAACGACAGCAATCCAGGTACACTTGGTAGAGTCCACTTATATGAAAAATGGGTGGACCCCATAACACAGATGATAGAGTGTCTATAGCAGACACAATAAATAAACTACAGGCATTCCTACAGAAGGTAGTAGAGGAAAGCGAGAAGAAAGGACTAACCATCAATTGTAAGAAGATAGAATGAATGGTTGTCAGCAAAAAGGAAGAGCCAAAGAGGTGAACTACAAATTGAAGAAACGAAAATGAAGCAAGTATAAAAATGTGAATATCTCGGAAGTATTTTTTATAGTGGACCGAATATTGCGGCACCAAAATCTGGATGCCCATTGGAATAAGGAATGAGGCCTTTCAAAAGTTATGCAAAATATTAAGAAACATGAATATGTCGCTAGAAACAAAGAAAAGAGTACTGGACTGTTATGTAATGTTAGTACTCCTGCACCTTTATGCAAATTAATTGAAACAGCTGCTTTAGTATCATCCCTTTCATCATACGGTCAGTTTTGGAGTGACAGGGTGAAATTAATTTCTATTTTTCCTCAGATTAGGTCATTTGCAATGTTATGCAGTAATATGAATGTATTTCAGGGGTACATGATGAAATTTGTTTGGCCATGTAAAATATTGCGTCACACGTGATTGCATCAGATTTTTATCACACCCAGACACTATTGACTCGACTGTCGATTAGTTGTCCTACGTCCATTATGTGAGATAGACGTTACTCCATGGAAGCATACGAAAATACGCTTACAGTTGATCAAATCAAAGTATTATAGACTAGCCCGGAAACTCTCCTGATTTAAATCCAATCGAGAATCTATCGTCAATCTGCAGGGAAAGATTTCATGAAATGGACATAGGAAGTACTAAGACGTGCACTGGGTCATGTTTCATTGGAAAAATACGAAAAAAGTAAATGATAACGTAATTATTCATTTGGTTTTTATTAATTTGCACAAAGGTGTACATCTGCCCCGAACATCCCAACCGAATTGAAAAAAGACATGTGAAGAGTGAATTTGGTTTCCACGCGAGATTTTGTTTGAGAATTGTACAGTGCTCGATAGACATTTTGCTGTGTACCGTCCACTTTTCAACATTCTTTCTGAATTTGTAGGTCTGATAACCATGTAATATTAGTGTTTGAGTCTTTTATATTATATTCTTACTCTATCCTGGACATTGAGTTCTACCTGGATTCTATACTCTTGTGAATTTATATAAATATATATATATATATATATATATATATATATATATATATATATATATTTAATATATATATATATATATATATATATATATTTAATATATATATATATATATATATATATATATATATATATATATATATATATATATTCAACCTATATATATATATATATATATATATATATATTCAACCTATATATATATATATATATTCAACCACCGAAGAGAGTGTTTTCCTGGTCACTACAATCTTAATCTGTTCAAGTCTAGCGTTAACCGTTATTTTCCGCACATAGTCCCATAAACTGTACTGTAAACTGTTACCACGGGTGGTTCCCGGACGTTGTACAGAGTGAAATTTGGTGTAAAAAAGCATGCACGAGCTTGTCTCAATAATGAACGTGGTGACGACAAGACATCTTGACATCTTTCTATTCTTGCAGCCGTTTCTATTCCTTTCTATCCTTACAGCCCATATTACAAATTAAAATAATGCAATCCTCAAAGCAATAGTTTGCTATTCTTAATGTCTAGAAAACTGTGAGTCAAAATGGCTACAATTGAAAGAAAAGAGGAAAAAGCGAAAAAGAAAGAAAGGATTAAGGTGTGAGGATAAAGTGAATAAATATATATATTTCTTATTGGTATAAACGGTATTTTTAGTGGGTAGACGCATTTTACTTTATATTCGTGTTTTTTTCCCTTATTTTCATTCACAGTGAAATTAATAATTATCGGCCTAGTTTGAGAACGTCTTAGTAACGAAAAGTTTCGCCTCCGACAGGGCTCGTAAATGCTTCCATTTGTTCAAACAGGGAAACCGCTTCTTTACACAAAGTGTGCCGCTAGTCGTTGGCTTTTTAAGGAAAGCAAATCACCCACTGAAACTTCTAAAATCTATATTTGATAGCTTCAGTAATTTTGGATGCGATTTTTTTCTAAAACATTATTTTTTATTATTATAAGCCTTATTTATAGTGGTCAGGCTAATTTGAGTTTCTATCCCTAACCAGCCGAGATTGAATAGATCTAAAAAACAGTAATCATATATATATATATATATATATATATATATATATATATATATATATATATATATATATATATATATATGCGTTCAAGTCAAAAAAGTCGCGAAAGCGGGAAACTTGTATTACGACTAGGGTCATTCTTACATCAGATTTAAGGTTGTTAAGCATTTTGTGGGCTCTGTCTAGGCAATCTAGGCTTTGAACCCTTTACTGAGTAGTTAGGTTTGGCTCTAGGCCCTTTTCCTTTTATGAGTATTGTTGTTTTTGTTCGAGATTTTGTCTGGATAAGAATTTTAAGTTTTGGCATGTTGTTCGTTGCTTTTTCTCTAATATATATATATATATATATATATATATATATATATATATATATATATATAAGGTTGGTGCAAAAATAAAGTCGTTTTTTATATAAAAACATATGTGAGAAAACGACATTATTTTTGCACCAACCTAATATATATATATATATATATATATATATATATATATATACAAACTGGGATCAAATATAGGACAAGTATTGATTGTAATCCGTCAGAATAATTGTATAAGGGACATAGGATGATGTTTTCTATTTGTTCCTTATCTTGTCAAATATATGCACTAAGTGGAAAATGTATATTTTAAATTAAGAAGTGTCATAAGTAAGTGAATTGATTCTACCTTTTTCTCTCTCTTTCTCTCTTTACATGTATACATATATATTGGTGCAAAAATAATGACGTAATAATGTCGTTTTTTGACGTACTTTTTAACGTCAAAAAACGACATTATTACGTCATTATTTTTGCACCAACCTAATATATATATATATATATATATATATATATATATGAAAGTATATTGCAATGAGAAATCGACTGCCCTAGACCAGGGCCGCCAATTATGTGGCCGTTCCACTCCTTTTATTGGACAAATAAATCCAAATCAAGTCGTCAAAAATTGTTCCCACATACAACATCGCTCTCTGAAGGATGAGTAAACTCCCTGTAATTATCGACACAATAAGCGTGATGGCGCATTCAATTTCAACGCCGTTGCTCTTGATTGATTGACTGACTCACTAATCGGCTTGGCTAGCAGTCAATTTTGCCGTTATGATGGATCGAAACCCTGCCCTCAATTTTGTGCTCTTCTGAATCGGGTAGATGAGGCTCGATATACTGCGTCAACGATTACATTTGAACTCTCCAAAAACCCATCTATGACCCTATTTAGCTATGTTATTCTAATTGTCTACAATAATCTATCACAATCTACTCAAATATCTATCTATCTATCTATCTATCTATCTATCTATCTATCTATCTCAGTCTACTCATCTCTATCTTTTTTCTTTTATCTTTTTTCTTTTATCTATCTATCTATCTATCTATCTATCTCTCTCTCTCTCTCTATATATATATATATATATATGTGTGTGTGTGTGTGTGTGTGTGTGTGTGTGTGTGTGTGAACACTGAAGTCAACACTTAGAGGCGACAGGCTGTTTCATTTTAGACGCAATCGGAAATAACTATAGTAAAATGTATAATATTAGATGGATTGGATGAGTAAAGATTATGTCAGATCAATAATATATCAGGTAAGTTTTAACCTATTCCTGTGACGACATTAGGAAACTAACTCATTCCTTGGGATTAGTACTATGTTTTGAGTATTGAATTTTATTATTCTAATCTTCTCTTCTAAACATAGGTTACATCTACTCTTAAAATTATTAGGATTGTGAGCAGAAACTATAATTTCCCAGTCAATCTGATGGTTCAGATCTTTGTACCGTAATTCCAAACATTTTTTTTGGAAAGAGCAGTTTGGTATTTTAATTTCGGGTTGGAAAAAGAGTGCCTATGATTGTAAATACTCTGTTTCCATTTCCCGGTGGAAATTCCAATGTAAACATTGTGATTTAACTTATTTTCTTTGGGATAAATCGTTTTCCTATTGAAGATATTACTTGGAGAATTGTTTTGTGGTAATGTTTATTAACTTCAGAAAATGCTGTCTGATATTAATATTGGATAATTTATAGAAGAAAGGATTGAACCATAACATTTTTTCTTTTTCTATTTCTGTGCTTACAACCCATTTTAGATACTTCAGTGTTACTTATAGGGTTTAAGTAGGATAGTTTATTTTTAAAGCCACTTTTCTGGAGAGCGTTTTGATACACTTCTTTATTTTTATTAAAGATATTTCTGTTAGACGAAAGTTTACTAATATTGGAGCCAACACTAATGGATATCTGTTTCACAATGGCATAGGGGTGGTTCGAATCAACACTAAAACATTTGGAGGTTTCATGTTCTTTATGGTAAGGGTTAAAATTATTAATATTAAGGTTAAGAGTGATATCCAGATAATCTACTATTTTGAGGTTAGAAGCAATCTCAGTCCTAAACCCCAGTAACTTAAAGGCACTAATAATTTTCTTCTGTAAATTCACAGTAAGTGTACCATTGCTATTGGGAACAACAATGAGACCATCATCTTTATATCGGCCTACTAGTCTAGGATCTACAATTCTGATAAGTATATCTAGAATATAGAAACAAACTAGATCAGCAACGTAGGCCGAATCATATGCTCCCATAGGAACATCAAAATTGTTCTTCTGAAACTCAATCCAGGTAGACTCGTTAAGTACTAACAGTGATTTCCTAGCAGTTAAGCTTATATTAATTTCATCATCTCTTCTCTCCATATGATTTTACGCAAAGTTGATACTAAGAAGTCGCTGGGGATAGAGGAATAAAAATCTATAATATCAAATTTAATAAAAGTAGCTCTATTTTTATCACTCATTTGCTGGTACCTGACGAATCCTTCCAAAGATTTGCACAATAATAACTCTGAAGGCAAATGTCTCATTCGTCAAGAGGTTTATTTATTGTTAAAGAGATTAAAACTGAAGCATGAAAAAACAAATTACATAAAAAAAAGTAACAGCAAGTAACTGGCCTATTTGTAAGGCTTAGTCCGAGATGTAAAGGCAAAATACAAAAGATAGCAGGTGGCCGGGAGCCTTTTACAGATTCAACGTAAATACGCAAAACATATTGCTGCGACCAGTTATAACCTTAATATAAGTTAGTCCAGTCTGGTTGCTGCATAGCTCATAGAAAGTTCAATAATAAAAGAGGACATGTTCAGAGAAGAAAATAATATATAAACAGTGTAAGGCATTGCATTTGAGAAGAGGTATGTTGTCTAAGAAGGTGTTCTGAACTGGATATGTATTACAGAGAAAATCCTTAATAATATTCCTAGATACTTAAAAGCTAAAAGGGAAGAACCACAAAATGTAAGATAATTAAGGTGCTTCCATATCAGGAGAAGGATAAATCAAGTGTCTTACAAAGATTTGTAATTAATAGTTTATCTATTATTCTTTAACAATATTTTTTGAGATTAGATTTAGTACCGTTTTAATGGGATTTATTAACTTAGATTTAGTATTATTAGTAAAATTGCGTTTGTGGTCTTTAAATAAAATATAGGGGTCTTCGATATGGATTTTCCCATTTGGTTAGCAATATTAAAATTATTAGCTAACTTAGCAGTCACGTCGATATCGGAGATCCTAATGTTATCGCTAACGTTTTTTTATGTAAATGTCAGTAATTGTGTCTGTAAGGATTCTATGGTAGTGTGATGGGTCACATTTATAAATGTTTTTAGATGTATCCGCTCTAACATACATACATATATATATATATATATATATATATATATATATATATAGGTAATAAATCCGTTGGTATATAATCCAAGTGAATCCTAGTAATATAAAATATTAAAACTGATCCACAAAAAGAGCTCAATGTATTTATTATTACAGAGTAAATAATTAATACACAATAAAATTCCGTATCACCTCATATGGGGAATAAGCTAATATTTTCGTCAGTATAAATAAGGATATTTCCCATATAAGCTGATTTTTTATTTTATTGTATATATATATATATATATATATATATATATATATATATATATAGAGAGAGAGAGAGAGAGAGAGATAGATAGATAGATAGATAGATAGATAGATAGATAGATAGATAGATGAGAGAGGACAGAGAGAGAGAGAATTAATACAAGTAAAGTTTTGTGACTTGACTGATGATACGTTCAGCATTCCGACTCCAGAGTTTCGTAGATGGATCCTCCGGGAATTACCCTGTACACTTGTCAGGGTTTATCAGCAATTTACTGCTTATACTTCTCGATTTTTCTTTTATGATATGCACTTTTTATTGGTGGAATTTCTTGTGCGTTTTGTGTCTGCATTCGCGCGCATGCGCCCGTCTGCGCAGATAGGCGACTGCATAGAATGTCGTGATTAATTCAGCTTTCCGTCGTGTTTTTGTTTTTGTTTTTTCTTCGCTTTACACTCACTCCTTAAACTTTTGTCTCTTTTCCTCTTTTCTTTCGAAAAGAACTAATAACATAGAAGATATATGAACCACTTAATAAAAAGAGGTAGATAAGGAACAGACTACCGACAGATAGATAGATTGATAGACATGAAATGGCTGAAGTAGAAAATAGTTGTTAAAACCAGAGATTCTCTTCTATTCTCTAAATATTGAAAAGATCAATGCGGAAATGATGTGTAATCGTTTAGATTTGGAAAGAATTTTATTGGCGTTCATTCTGGGCACACTTCAGGTAGCCCACACCAGGGTAAAGTCTTCGAATGAACCGAAGTGAACCCTTTACATTAACCTTTGGGAATCTAAACGGCTGGCTCGTTTACAGAAACGCGCCCTCCAGAGACCTGAATCGGAGACTTGCCAACTGGGATTCACGTCTGAACGATAAGAAGCGATAATGGGAAAGACTGAAATGGGATCTCACAAAATCAAAATGAAATTTTGTCTCAATGTTTAGACAACGCCAAGCTGATAACAAATTTTAATAGTAAATATTAAAATTTAAAACATCTGAGTGTACATATATATATATATATATATATATATATATATATATATATATATTATGTTTATACATTCTTTTTATAGATAAAAATATTTAAGTAAATGGTCTATTTATAATAAACTGTATTAACGACATTTACCGGCCTGAATGTCCGAGAACTCGTCATAGAAAATATGCGTCCTCCGAACTTGTGTCCTATACATATGCTATATATATATATATATATGTATATAGCATATGTATAGGACACAAGTTCGGAGGACGCATATTTTCAGTATATATATATATATATATATATATATATATATATATATATATATATATTATAATTATTTAAAAAAAAATGATTCCTTCGATACATAAGAGTTCTCATGTTACAAAAACGAGAGCCGAAAACCTCAATGAAATTCTTAAAATTAGATAGAGTTAAAGTATCAAGCCCTTTTTCATCCTCAAGCGAAAAATTAGGAATAACCAATCTTGAAATTTACGCATCTTTATAAGCATGTTCATTCGCAAAATTAATTACTATGGAAACGGCTGGGGCGACAATCCTGATAAGGGGCCTAAGATTTAATTTTTACCCACATATCAGTCCCCTTCCGAAAGAGGTCAATCCGAGGTAGGGTCGGGGTATCCATTTCAAAGCGAATGATGGCATTCATGTGCGCACATCGTCTGGTCAGTCACAGCGAAAGATAGCTTTTGGCACAATCGTTAAGTGTCAAGAGAATTTTGTTTTATTTTATTTATTTATTTTTTATCCTTTTATTTTTTCTAAAGAGCTGTTTCGTACTTACACGCGACGCACTTAAAACAAATGAATAAAACACCAAAAGTAAAATGGAAAATAATAAATAGAACAAGAACTTGTAAAACCTGGGATGACCAATGCCCTTTATGCCTACATGCAAAAGATACACATTAACAAGTTCCTAAATAATGAAAATTTATTAATCCATAGACATGAGTTAATGGTTTTTTTGCCGACATCAACAAATTTTCGCACTAAAGATTTTAAACCTTTTATTATACTATGAAATTTAATTTTTTTATGCTAATTAGCATAAAAAAAATTAAATTTCATAGTCTAATAAAAGGTTTAAAATCTTAACCCAACCATAAGACAGAAAACCCTTTATGAAGTCGCCAAAAAAACAAATTGTAGTTCAGTACGAAACAGTACGTCAAAAAAATTAAAAAAATAGATAAATAAAATAAAACAAAATTCTCTAGACACGTAACGACATATTATGGTGCCAAAAGCTATCTTCCGCTGTGACTGACCAGACGATGTGCGCACATGAATGCCATCATTCGTTTTGAAATGGATACCTCGTCCCTGCTTCGGACTGACCTCTTTCGCCCCGTCCGTTTCCATAGTAATTAATTTTACGAATGAACATGATTATAAAGATGCTTAAATTTCAAGATTGGTTATTCTTAAATTTTCACTTGAGGATGAAACGGGACTTGATACTTTAACTCAATTTAATTTTAATAATTATATTGAGGTTTCGGCTCTCGTTTTTGAAACATGAGGACTCTTATGAAACGAAGGAATCATATTTTTTTAGAAAACAATTTTAATTTAAGCTCCACGTCTGTATGGAGCAATGTTTTTTAAAATTAAAAGCAAAAATACTAAAGAACTCCGGATTATGTACCTTAGGTGTTCTTTCCTTCATATATATATATATATATATATATATATACAAATTTCAAAAAGAAGAGAATCCAGGTAGCGCTAAATGTCCAAGACAGAGCAAGAATATAATATAAAAGGTTCAAACAATAATATTCCATGGTTATAATTTATTACGTTGAAATTGTAATCACGATCCAATTCATTAAAACTACAGATTCAAAAAGAAATCTTTTTGAATTTGTAGGTTTGGTGAATTGGATCGTGATTGCAATTTCAATGTAATAAATTATAACTATGGAATATTATGTTTGAGCCTTTTGTGTGTGTGTGTGTGTGCGCGCGCGTGTGCGTGATTAAATAAATTACAGACATAATGTCTGCTTATTTTTAGCATAATCCGTTCATACTCACTGATATTTTTTCGTGTGTTACAATCAAATGATGCAACAAATGCGTTGTAACCATGGAAATCGTTTTTATTTCCCAATGATTCCCTAGCACTTTGTGAGATCCTCTTCAGTAGTGCAAGTGGTAAGACAAAACTGAGTCGCTAAAAATAAGCAGACATAATGTCGGTAATTTATTTAATCAGGCATGCCTTAAAAAGAATTTGCTGCCTAAATAAATACACACACACACATATCGATATATGTGTGTGTCCACAACATACTAGTAGAAAATGCGAGTATAATATCCTCATTCACATTAAAAAACGATTAAAAATAATGGCAGCCATAATAGTAAAATAGGAAAGGCAAACACAAATGAACATTAACAATGAACACGGCCACGACATGCTGACCGTATTAGGAAAATAAAAGATTGCTATATGTTCTGATACATATATAACAAAATAATAAAAATCATCCGTGATAAAGGCTAAAACAATAGTCAAAATCGCTCAGATATGCAGAAGTTTTGGATGTTTTTACAAAAAAACAAAAACAAAAAAAAAAAAACACAAGGAAAAATTTAGATAAAAAATTAATCGCAGTGCCTTATAAAGCCTTACTTCTGTTTCATCTTCAAGCGGATTTTGGAATTTCCAAAATCCGCTTGAAGATGAAACAGAAGTAAGGCTTTTGAATTAATTATATAATTAAATTTGAAGTTTTTAGTTTCAGTTTTTGAAACATGGTTATTAATGTGTAGCGAAAAAAACATATTTTAAATCAGTTACTTTATAATATTTATGCTCTGTAATTTTACATTGAGCACTGTTTTGTAAAAATAAAAATATCAGTAAGAACACCGGATTATATATCTTACTGTTCTTTCGTTTTTTTAATTTCTATATATATATATATATATATATATATATATATACATACATTCAAACTGGGACACACACACATATATATGTAAATATATTTATATTAAAGATAAATATACATTTTTCTTTGGACTGATATCAAAGAGATATTTCTTTATGTCTACTTGTGACCATTAATTCATTTCTTTTGTTTAAATAAACGTAATTTACTAAACAAAAGAAATAAATTAATCATTTAAAAAAAAACAGTACTTCTCTACCACCAGTGAGAAAAATATGTATATTTTTTTATTAATAACAATCTTAGCTCTGTTATTATATATCGAACACTCTTTTCTCACCACCATCACTAATAAGCATGTCCTCTTATATAGCAGCGAATGCTAGACAGTTTTTCTCAAAAGATGAAGAAGAGGTGCCTTCCAAAAGTGAGTAAAATATAAAGAAACAGACAAATTTCATAAGAAACAAAGAATACCAGGTGTCCATAAAGTTCGTGTGCGCTTTAAGAAATTTATAACTTTATTTGTATTTGCGATAGAAATAATTTGTAAAAATGATTAGAAAGAAGTAAATCTATATTTTTTAAAGGTTTTATTGAAATTTTATTTAAGTTTCCACATGTCCTCCATCATTAGCAACACAAAGGGTGATACGATTTTGCAGTTCACAGAAAACATTTGCCAACTGATTTGCAATAATGCCTGAAATCACATTAGTTATTTTAGCTTTCAAATCTTCTAATGAACTTGGTTTGGTTGCATACACAATTGTTTTCACATGCCCCCATAAAAACAAAATCTAATGGAGTCAAATCTGTCGAAGGTGGAGGCTAATAAAATGGTCGACTCCTTCCGATCCATCTGTTAGGACATTCCTGATTTAGAAACTCTCTAACACGCAGAGGAAAGTGACAAGGAGCTCCATCTTTTTGAAACGCTGTAATATAACATTTTTTACAGATTATTTCTATCGCAAATACAAATAAAGTGCACACAAACTTTATGGACACACTGTAGAGTATTTAATATCAGTATGGCAGTGAATGCTGTGCAATCTGCTGACAGATAAAGAAGTGACTTAATCAACACAAATGTGGTTCTACAGAAGAATACCGAGGATAACATGGATCGAAAATCTGAGCAATGACGAGATTTTTTGGGGAATAGAAACAAAAAGAAAACTTTAACATCAGGATGAGATGGTTGAAATTTCTGTGACATATAATGTGGAAAGGGGACTTGAAAATGTGACACTCAAGGGACAATATAGGAGAAAACTAGACAAAGAAAACAACGCATAACATACTTAATAAGATTGAGTAATTGGATAGTGATACAGGGTTTATGAGAAATAACAAAAAACCGTCATGGGTAAGACGATAATCTACATCCGGGTCCTTCGTAAGACGATAAACTACATCCAACAGCAAGCCTCTTATCAGGAGGTTTCGAGGAGCGTGGAGCTACATCTTAATTGCTCGTGTTTGTCAAAACACTGTGAAAGTGTAAAAATAGGTTTTAATACCAGTAGTACATGTTTGTAAAAACTTATTACCAGCGATACATTTTTGAAGAAAAAAATATTAGCAGCAATAAAAATTCTTGTCGATATTAAATAACCCATTAAGGTTGATATGCCGTAAAACAAACCAAACCAAACCAATATATACTGAGATAGATAGATAGATAGATAGATAGATAGATAGATAGATCAAATCTCTTACCAGCAATAAAAATCTTGTATTAAATAACCCACTGAGTTTGATATGTCGTAAAACAACAAAAAAGTAAACAAAAAAGAAAACAATATATACTGAGATATATAGATAGATAAAAATATTACCAGCAATAAAAATCTTGTCGACATTAAATAAACCATTGAGGGCGATATGCTGTAAAACAAAATAAACCAAACCAAATAACAAAACGACAAAATTTATTCAGAACCAAAAAGGACAAGGAATTCTGGAGGGCTATGATCGCCTACGTTCTATGGGAACAAAACATATAAAGAAGCAGAAGTTATTTGATATAAGTACGATGATGTTCGTTTTAGCGAACATAATTGTGATGGGAAAAAAGAAAAAATATTTCGAGGTAAAAAGACACTTTCATCAATACAGGGTCATCTTCGTGGTTTATACTTTTAAGATTGTACCCAATAAAAAGTGAATAAATCCGCTGAGACCACACATTATTGTCTTACGCACCTTTCTATTTTGGTAACTTGGTCCCTTTATTTTGTACCCGTACGCAGAAAAAAATGGCATCCTTCACAATTATACAGAGCTTTTCTAGCATTTCAAATATATCTTTGTGTCGTACATTTTCAAATAGGCTTGCGCAATCTATGAAACTCAGTTATTTTCTAGTTCATCATATTGTCCATTTGGAGTCTTGGAAGCTGCTTACTCAAGATGAGATATGTCATAGTACCTATACTCCAAACAGCTTCTCTAACAGCTACAAAAATCTCTAGTGTCTGACTGAGACCCTTACATTTGATACACTTCATCAAAGCCTTTTTTAGAGTTAGAAAAATAACAAAAGTAATAATTTTGAATAAAAGAAATAAAAAAAATAAAAATAATAATAATAATAATAATAATAATAATAAAGATAGATTGTGCAGAATCAAAAGAGAGAAAGAAAGAAGGAAAGAAAGAATTAGAAGAAAGCAATATAAATTGAATGTCCAAAAAAGAAAGAAACGAAAAAAGTAATAAAAAAAAGAAAAAAGAGAAAAGAGAAGAGCAAAGAATGAAAGAAAAAATCGTAGGAAGCCAGAAGAAAGAAACGGAAAACGGAAGGCAAAGGAAAGAAATCAAAGACAGAGGAAGAAGTTAGGAAAAAGAGGAAGAGAAAAAGAAGCGAATAAAAGGTAAAAGAAAAAAAGAAAGAAAGAAAGAAGGAATCAAAGAAACGAAGAAAACAAAAGAAAGAAATATCGAAATGAAGAAAAGAAAGAACATTTGAAAGAAGAAACAACAGAAAGAAGTAAAGAAAAAGAGAGAAGTAAAATAAAAACAAAAAGAAAGAAGGAGTAAGAGAAACAAAAAGAAAGAAGTAAAGAAAAAGAAAAAGAAAGAAGGAAAGAAAAAGAAAAAGAAAAAGAAAGGAGAAAAGAACAATAAAATGAAAGAAGAAAAAGAAAAAGAAAGAAGTAAAGAAAAGTAAAAAGAAAGAAGAAAAATGAAAAGAAAGAAGAAAAATAAAAAAGAAAGAAAAGAAAAAGAAAGAAGTAAAGAAAAAGAAAAAGAAAGAAGTAAAGAAAAAGAAAAAGAAAGAAGGAAAGAAAAAGAAAAAGAAAGAAGGCAAAATTGAAAGAGGAATAGAAAAGCAAAAGAAACTTATAAAAAAAGAAATTGACGTACCCTGAAAACGGCCGACAAATTTGAGATTGAAAAAAAAAATAACATGAGACAAAACGAAAAGAAACATAGAAAAAAGAAAGAAAAAAAAAATGAAAGAAAAAAGAAGAAGAAGAAAAAAAAAAGAATAATACGAAAGACTGTAATGCACAAAGAATGACTTTTACCGTGCATTTTTTTTTCTTTCTTGGAGACTTCCTCGTAAAACTCTCCCTTGTAATCCAATCCTTCGTTTCTCCTGGTGGAACATTGGAAGCCTTTGAAATTCTTGCAACACTTCAAAAGGAGACACGAGGAAGGGTGGGGCTGCTTTCAAGAAGTTAAAAAACAACAAGCGGCAACGTTATTTTGAGAGAAAAAAGAACTTCTCAATGGTATTTAAGTTTTTCCAAGAAGAAAGGGTAAACTGGAGATCAACGCTTACACACACACACACACACACACACACACACACGCATATATATATGTGTGTGTGTGTGCTTATAGGAAAGAACTGTTAGATTGTATATATATATATATATATACATATATATATGTGTGTATATATATATATATATATATATATATATATATATATATATATATATATATATGCATGTATGTATGTATGTATGTATATATAACAACTAGTAAGCTGTCTAGATACACCGAGTCATTACAGTCTCTCTGAGTTTCACTTCAGTCGCAATCACCATTAGTCTGACAATTGATATTCTGAAAAGGCTTTTCTCAAAATTATTGAAAAGTAAACGACATCACACGTGACTGATAAAGAGTTGTCGTTACTCGCTTTTGACATGACTTTCGGATTCAATTTCAAAGAAAATCTGCCGATACTTTTAAAACAATACGCTGCTGAAAACGCATTAATTTTTTCCAAGAAGAAAGGGCAGACCCGAGTACATATATATATATATATATATATATATATATATATATATATATATATAAAGGTATGTGTGTATGTCTGTGCGCGCGTATGTGTGTGTGTGCGTGCGCGATGATGATATATTTTTATATATCTAGAACAGTGTTTGGGAAATTGCATGCCAAAGTGTGAAAAGTCTACTGGTGACGCCTTTCATCCTTCAGAACTTTATCCGACTAAATTTTTCTTACGTTGGTAGAACTACACATACGCACGACAAAGGGGTTGTGGGGATTTTAGGCTTTTCATATATATATATATATATATATATATATATATATATATATATAAGGTTGGTGCAAAAATAATAACGTTTTTTAACGTTAAAAAATACGTAAAAAACCGTCATTATTTTTGCACCAACCTAATATATATATATTTATGTGTGTGTGTGTGTGTTTAGCCGAATTCATTTAATCTTACTTTTTCTGTTCATCGTTTTTGTAAGTACTCGAGAGCACCTCTTTGCGGCTGCTCGGTCTCGCATTAACTGCTGACCTGAGATGGAACAAATGCATTGAGTCAATAGCTTCGTCCACCGCAAGGAAAGTTGGCTCCCTGTGCCGCGCCAGTAAATTTTTCTCTCTGGAGTCGATCCTTCAAATCTACAAATCAGCCATTCGCCCTTTCATGGAGTATTGCTGCCATATATGGTCCGGTGCCCATTCTGTTTGTCTTAAAGTCCTTGATAAAATCCAGAGACGGATATGCAATGCGATTGGCGCTGATCTGGCATCTCGTCTGCAGTCGCTCTCTCACAGACGTGCCGTCGCCTTCTTCTGTCATTTTTACAAATACTTTCACGGTAACTGCTCCGATAAGCTGTTTTCGCTGGTTCCCAGACTTCATGAATTTAAGCGTTCAATTAGGCTGGCACCTCAGTCCCACTCTTTCACTGTCGAAACTGTTAAATGTATCCGTCTATTCTACTCCAACAGCTTCATGTCTCGCACCTCTCGCCTGTGGAACTCCCTCCCCTCTTCCCGTTTACCTGATAGCTATAATCTCCAACTATTCAAATGTAATGTCAATCCATGTCTCCAGATGACTTGATCTATCCCCTATCCTTCTCTTCATCATTTCCTCTATCACTCCTATTTGCTCTATCTCCAACTCTCTGTAACCCCTTGCGTACTAGTGGCTTCGCACCTTGCTTGGGGTGAAACGCTTAAAAAAAAAAGAAAAAAAAAGAAGGTATCCCACACTGTGATAACAGAAGATCTGCCAGGAATGATGAAATGTTATAAGATCGAGGATACAAATTTACTGTAGATGACCTTAGTGCCTTTCTTGCAAGGTCATCTACAGTAAATTTGCGCGCTGACTCTTAAAACATTTTATTATTCCTCTATTATAATTATTCAAATATTTAAAAATATTTACATATTTATTAATCCGACAGTTTTTTTAATCGTTTTAAAGTTTATTCTTCATAGATACTTATATTTGACAAGACACTCCGTTTATTTATTAAACAGTATATTTATTTACTTTTCTACAGGACTGATTATTTGTATAATCTATTAAAAATATATCCGCTTTCCGGCAGGATTAGAACCTGCGTCGGGAACCCATCGTTAGATCCAAACTGCCTTAACCAACACAGCCACGGCGAACCTTTGTCTATCAAACAACGTCTGAACAGTGCCTTCAAACGAAATTCCAGAGGAAATGAAAACTAGAAAACTAAAGATGAATAAGTGATCCAGGAATGCATTTTTATACTGTAAAATATATCCAACTGCTGACTGCGTGAGCGACCGCCTTCCATTGATAACTAATTTCACAATAAATATACGGAAATTAAAGATAGACATAGCAGCACTAAAATTTCAATACGACAGACTCTTGAATGACAGATATTGCAAAGACAAGTACACTATCAGCGTTAAAAGCAGATGCAGTAAATTAAATTAGAATGCAAATTCAAAAGGAGATATATTAAGTGACGTTTCAGAAAGTGATAGAAAAGTGACAGCAAACAATACCAAGGAATGGCACAGAATATTGAAATTGGAAACAAATGCAGAGTGGCAAAAGAGGAATGGCTAAAAGAAAACTGTGCGGAAATAGAAATATGCGTAAAGGTATGAATGCTGGTAATATCGAAAGAAAATATCCATCGGAAAACACTTCCAGGGCCAGAGAGGAAAAACTGCAATAAAAAAAAAAAAATAAAAAATAAATAAACAATGGCCAGAAATGTTAAAGCGAAACCAACATTGGCTAATTTGAACAAGAACAAAGCAACAGTACAGGATGGAATTGAAAGAGAGATACTTGCAGATTTAGATTATTTCGGCTTTAACAAAATTACAGAAATGATAAAAGAAATAGACGACATTTGTGATATACCGAAGTTCTGGGTATGACGATAAACTACATCCGGCAGTAAGTCCTCTGATCAGGAGATCGGAGGTTTTCAAGAGCGTGGAACGACATCATAATAGCTTTTTATTCTCGGGTCTACCCCGATTCGGCTGCGTAGCATCTTTTAAGATCCCAGCTATGGACAAATAGTAAGCCTCCTCCCAATAAAAACACTTTGAAAGTATAAATATACATTATAATAGTAAAAATACCAGCAATACATTTTTATATAAAAAAGACAGACATGCATAACCAGCAAAAGATTTTATCTGTAGCTGAAGGCATACAATTATGTTCAAAATATATTTAGCTGAAGCCATAAAATTGTGTTCGAAATATTTAGATTTCGGCATTAAATAACCCATATGCAACTAAATAAAATAATCTTCTCCCAGTTGAAGAAAAGATATGGGCTAACAAAAATGTTCTACAGAAGGATGTTGACAATACAATGGACTGAACGAGTATAGACGAACGTTTAGAAAAAACGTAAACGAAACGAACACAGATATCGAATGAGGAATAGTAGAAATTTCTAGGGGACATTATGCGGAAAGATGACTTGTAAAATAGGACACAGAAAATATTGAAGGCATGATGGACTGAGAAAATCAGGTATAACCTACCTAAGAAACTTGTGTAAATGGATGAAAGAACAGGGGTCAGGAGCATTATTTACATTATCCGGACTATTGTCCTCATCTTTGTCACCATATTTATTACAATGTTTCAGCCGTTGTACGCACCGGCCTTCTTCAAGTGATTGGAATGTCGAACTGACCCATTTATTTCGCTCACTGGAGCAGACTGTTCTAGTTCCATGTGCTATGTTTAATGGATATCAGTTATCTCCTGTGTGTACGCTATCCCGTGCAGCTGCGGAAAGAAATATAAAGGGTAGACAGGCCGCCCCCTTAAGGTAAGGATTCAAGAACACCAGAAAGCTGTAACACGAGGGGAAGTGAAAAAAATCAGACGTGGCTGACCACATATGGAGAGAGAAGGGAGATCACCGCCGTCTGTGGGATCAAGTTGAGATCATAGACAAAGAACACTATTGGAAAATTCGTATACTTATGGAATCAGCACATATGCTAGGCCACAAAAATTTCCTGAACCGACCAAGCATAGAAATGAATACAATATGGGAACCAGTAATAAGGAGTACAAGAGAAAAGCGATAATAAAAACAAAAGTTCGATATGAGCTCTGGTAAAAACATGGAATGATAACAGCAAAAATTGCAATAGGAGCACTGGTAAAAAGTAGTTGCTGAAAACATTAGGTTTATAATACCCAGAAATTCATACACAGATGTCAAGGACACATGGCACAGTGGATAAAGGCGTTGGTTAGATCCAGTGACAGACCCAAAGAGTGTGAGTTCAATACCCGGTTAAGGCAGTGGAGAACATTCAGAGAGAAATTATCAGGAGATAACTGACATTCATAAAAACATGGCATGCGAAACAGTCTACCCCAGTGAGCGACATTCCAACCACCTGAAGAAGGCCGTGTAATAAATATGGCGATAGTCCGAATAATGTAAATAGTGTACCTCATCTCAGAAATATAGACAGATACTAAAAGGCCGAAACGTTGTAATAAATATTGCGGCAATGATGAGGACAATAGTACGAATAATGTAAATAGTGTACATAATTCCCTATCTCAGAAATATAGACTTTACTTTTTAACCCATAATTGGTGAGAAGAGGTGAAATCATAGCTTTCCCAAGGGTATTTGCGCGTAATATAATGAACCCATCAGTAATTGGAACTCGGCTCTCTGATTAACAATTCCGCGACATTATCCATTACACCACCCGCACATCCAAACTTACCGCATCTGGTATTTCTAAACGGTCACCCATATAGGTACTGATCAGACTCAACGTTCCTTTACTTCTATGAGAATCGCTGTTTTAACCTAATATGGCCGTAAATCACAAATAGAAAGATAGACGAGGAGAACATTGATAGGACAGGGGACTAGGTGATGGGCTTGTACCAGACCTTTTCTGAATCCTGATGTGGTATTAAATTATCCTCCCGATAGTCACACAACTAGGAATAGCGATGGTGCTGTTGAAACCGCCATGACCATTCCCTTATCGAGAAGATCACTCGTAACCGAACCAGCGAGAGATTCTGAGTTCACCCCACTCTTCAATTACGTGTTAGCTGAGGAGGACTTGGAGAGGGTTCCAACCGGGTATTTTATCAAGAGTGACGTATTAATGAGGAAGCGGAGACACCCTCATATCGTAGGTTCGGAGGACTGGTCGGTTGTTCATCAAGTGATACTTCCAAAAAAATACAGGCGGGAAGTAATGAAAACGGTTCCTAAAATTCCTCTTAGAGGCCACCTCGGCGTTACTAAAACATGTGATAAAGTTACTAAGCATTTTCATTCGCCAGGGGTCCGGAAAAATGTGTCTGAATACTGTCGAACTTGCCATGCTTGTCAGGTAGTTGGCAAGCCAAACTAAAAATCTCCTTAGCAACCCTGCACGCTGGCCTTGCTTTTCAGGAACTATTCCGTCGCATCATCGACTGTGATGGTCCGTTACCCAGAACCAAAATAGGGAACCGATACTTATTAACAATTATGTGTGCCTCAACGAGGTTTTCTGAGGCGATACCTGCGAGAAATCTCTCAGCAAAAAAAGGTAGCGAAAACCTCTGTCAATTTTTTTTTACTATATTTGGCTTATCCAAGGTCGCACATTCAAATCAAGGATCTACTTTCATGTCAAAATTATTCCAGCAAGCCATAAAAATTCTAAGTATACAGTCCCTTCAGTCCAGTGCCTACCATCCTCCAAGGGGCATTGGAATGGTTTCATTCTACACTTACGGACATATTGCCTGGGCAACCAACAGGACTAGGACAAAGGCATCGCATTCTTAATGTTCGCTGCCCAAGAATCTGTCCAAATGTCTCTGGGCTTTAGTCCTTTTGAATTAGTATTCAGTCAGCGGTACGTTACAAGTATTGAAGGAGGACTGTTTACAGGAAGATCCAACCTCAGAGAGGCCTTTTAGATTATGTTTCCCGTTTCCGAGCGCGATTAATATGTGCATGTAATATGGCTCGTGAAAATCTCAAGATGGCACAACATAAGATGAAGGCACAGTATAACTGAGACACGGTTGAGCGGTGTTTCTGTGTTAGGGAAAATGTTTTAGTTTTGTCCTCCTTGTACAGACATCGCCTTCAGGCCCGATTTCATGGTCCATATGAGATGGTTAAAAAGACCAGTAATCTCAACTAGGTCCTGAAAACTCCTGACCGTAGGAAACCGACGCAGATGTGCCACATTAATACGATCAAACCCTATTATGAACGGGGGGAAAACCAACTCTGTACTAGTGATCAGTGTACCTCGTCCTATTCCTTAGCCAACGGAGGTCCGAGGAGGATATACAGAAGGGGACAACATCTTCTTTTCTTCTAAGAAAACTGCCATTAATAGCATTGTTCTTTTTAGTAGGAAGGTGGGATGTACATCCGATTTAGTTAGCCATATAGGCATAAGGCTAAAAAGCAAATATATATATATATATATATCCCAAATCCTATTTCGAAAGATAGTTAAATAAAAATAAATAAAATATGTTTTCAACTTACGAGAGAATATGTTCTATGATCAGCCTTACTCTCTTTTTCTCTTTCGTTTCTTTCTCTCTTTCTTTCTCTTCCACCATCTTGCCAAGCGCCCATGAACTTTTAGGCGATCCAGTTCGAGAATGATCCAAAATAACGCGACCATCGAGCCTGAGTTAACTCCAGACACCATCAGGCAATCACGTGATCAGATCCTACTGATGGTTGCTTGGATCTTTCGCCATCACGCAAACACATCGTGATTTGCATTCCATCCTCCTGCTTACCTGTTCAAGGACGTAGGTAAAAACACTTGACAATCTTTGGAGACAGCAAAAATCTAACAAAACAAGGACGCAGTTTCCTGGTTGACCGGCGGTGGATGAAGATCAGCGATCGAATCGCTCCGATTCTAAATGGACTGCCCACCGGAATAAAAAAAAAACAGCAAAGTCTGTCGACTACAGAATGAGAGGGCTACTATATATTAAACCGAATTGACCAATGAACGTGGATCCCAGGCCATTCCGAAAGAAAATAAATCCCAGGGAAATTTCCGGCCGGCAAAATATTGTTTTCGCATAAGGAATCTCGCTTTGGCAAATTAGAACTCTGTGTGGAGATATCAACTCGACTGACCAATCAAGACAGAAAAGCGTATTTCTAGGCTTGATCTTCTCATATATAGTCATGAAAACACTCCAACGAGTGCACAAGATCGCCTCGTCAGTGATGTTATGACTTGGGGTCATGACAAGTTTCGGGTCTTGCAACATCATACTTGTTCGCCCGAGAGACCCTACCGAAAAAAATACTAAAAGTACGCAACAAATGGACACATTAAGTAACTGCCACTGCTGATCTTGAAATTACAAGCGACCAATCATTAACGACTTACGTCACTTCCTCCTCAGCCAAGACGATACAAAAAAAAAGAATAGACAGCATGCTCGTCATTTTTTTTCCTTCTTAGGTCCAACACACGGGAAGACCCACATTCTCAACGAACAGTTTGACATAACAGGTAAGTATAAGTAGGTATATATATATATATATATATATATATATATATATATATATATATATATATGAATGATCGTATCTTTTGTTCTTTTATAATCCCTTTCCCTTTGGTTAGGCAAATTTTACTTTTCTTTATTTCTTTGTGTATTTGTAAATAAATATTCCATTGTGAAATCCTTCTTGTGTCTGTTTTTCGCTGACTCCCTTGTGGTGTTTCTGTCTCTGAGACCATCTTCAGTGGGTTAAATTGTCTGTGAATATATATATATATATATATATATGTATATATATATATATATGTGTGTGTGTGTGTGTGTGTGTGTGTGTATGTATGTATGTATGTATGTGTGTTTCTGTAAATTCAAAACATTTCAGCTGTTCGTTTTTACTGCTTATGCAGCGTTCCAGATTTCAAAGTTCAAGTGTTTTTTTCGGTATAAGGAAAGTGGATTTTCCATTTTTGCTCATATCTATCTATCTATCTATCTATCTATCTATCTATCTATGTATGTATATACACACACACACACACACACACACATATCTATATATATATATATATATATATATATATATTGTATGTCTGCCAAGATAATTTAAGTCACTAGTATATGTACTGACGAACAAGTGTTTGGGGCCAACTATATAAAATAATTATTATGATTGTTTAGCCATATCTTTTGTTATCACTAGGTTCTGTGAACTTATAGGAATGTAATGTTACGTTTTCATAGGTGGGCGTGCAACAGAAGTTCCACTGCTTTAATCAGTTTCAAGCTGAAAAGAAGGGCCATGCAAATCTATTGATTCAATGAAAGATCTCAGATGATAAAGTCATTATGATTTGAAAAATACTAAGTGGAAATTTTTCGTCTTATTAACATACGTTTAAAGTTCCGTGGCAAATTATTGTAATTAAATTTGATTTTTTCTTCACTCCAGGGTGTCCCTAAAGCCTGGATGCATAGGAAACTTCATTTTTGTACCTCCACAGATTAGACATGGTTTTGTCGAATGGAGAAAGAACTGATTTTTTTTTCTTTGATATGCTAAAATAGAAGGTGTATTCAATGAAAATCACAGATGCAACACACTTGGTTGGACGCGTAAAGAGTGAATATGCTAAAATTGATGAACATGTAGAGTTATTGCATCGAGTTCACGCAAATCTTGCAAAACGCATCAACTTTTACATTCCAAATGATGGAAATGATTTTAAAGTTGTTATTTTTTAATATTCCAATTCAATAAAATATTTTTCAAAATTCCATTTTTTATGCATTTTTGCCAGACTTTATGCACTCGCCTCATTCGCGTTGTGTCTGTCCGCCATTATTCTTTACATACACTTGCCTCGGACACACATGCACGGATACTTCTTTCAATTATTGCGCAAAAGCAAATGAAGTCTTTAGACACTTTTGAAAGTAAAGCTTTTATTGATCTTTTTAAAAAAAATGTTTCTTATTTAGAAAAGCAATGACAAGTGTTGTTTTTTTATAATGAATTTTAATATTTTTTTTTAAATATTAAACAATTTTAATAATTATGAATTCTTGTTCAAATTCTAAAACAAATTTTAATTTAAAAGTTTGCAACCTTAAAATTGTTGTTGTTATTATTAATTCCTTTCTCGCATTTTTTTTTATTTTGTAAATAATCATGCTTTTTTTAAATTTCGTGCAAATTTTGCGCATTGCGTGTGCAGTAATCAAGACAAGTGAGTTTCCGCGCATGACTAGTATAGGTAAACGCATGTAAACAACGCCAGTAAAGAAAGCCGGACCTGACACGAATGGACGCGAATGGACGCGAATGAGTCCGGACTATTACTGCCGAAAACTCTTAAACTGTTATTTTCGAAATAAGAATGTAAATTTACACCGAAATGGAAAATTTCAGGAAATTTTAATTACATTAATTTGTGTGCAGGGCTTAAACAAGGAAAATTTACTAAAATTACTGCCGAAAAAAAAAAATGAAAGTTATGACTTCGAAAGAGAGGATGCCTGAACGAGGGATAGTTACCTTAGAATTTCTAGAGACAGTGTTTAATTCATCCAAGCGTCCTGGGTATGACGATAAACTACATCCAGGTCCTGGGTAAGACGATAAACTACATCCAACAGCAAGGCCTCTGATCAGGAGGTTTTGAGGGGTGTGGAACCACCTCTTAATTGCTGGTGTTCCCAGATCCACCCAGACCCGGGGTGGTAGAACCTGTTAGGGTCCGAGCTATGGGCAAATAGCTAACACTCAGACTACATCCGCGTCCTGGGTATGACGATAAACTCCAACAGCAAGGCCTCTGATAATATGTTTTTGAAAAAAAATATTGCCAGCTATAAGTTTTTGAAAAAAATAATGTTGCCAGCTGTACGTTTTTGAAAGAATGATATTAGCAGCTATACGTTTTTGAAGAAAAAAAGGGATATTACTAGCTATACGTTTTTAGAAAAATAATATTACCAGCTATACGTTTTTGGCTATACGTTTCTGGAAAAATAATATTACCAGCTATACATTTTTGAGAAAAAATATTAACCGAAATAGATTTTTGACAAAGCAAAAATATTACCAGGAAAAAAAAGTTGTTAGCAATAATGACCCATTGAGGTTAATATGCCGTAAAACAAAACAAACCAAACTAACTCATCCAAATCACGTTTGCTATTACCGGAAATGTTTTCACTACAATGAAAACCGGATGACAACGAAAGATAGAAACAAGAGAGATGAAAAAAATATGAAAGTCTTGGTAGGCAATCCAAAACTAAAAGCCAGACAAGGGTGGAGTGAACGCAGCTTTCACAGTGAGATTTCATTTGATACAAAACAGAGCACAGAAGGTCTTCGGGTTACGTCAGATCCGACGCGCGGCGTTTCATGGTTACGGCGCCATCCTCCATAATATAATAAGTTGTCACATAGAGCTATATGAGGAAGACGTCGTTCTTTCTTCATCGGCTGTACGCCATAGTGAATTCTGCTACATTAGCTATCTCTCGTTTTTGTCGGTTTTAGTGGAAATTTTTGCCCTTCATTATGGCTCCCAAACGTAAGTCAGACTCGTGGGTGCTTATGTAAGTTTTTTCCCACCTCCATCAAAAATAAGGTGACGTCGCGCCGTAGGAACGGATCCCTGATGTAAGTCGAGGACCGTCTATATTATGAAAAAAAAAAATTCCAAGCGACGTATGGCAGCCCAAAAGAAAAAATAACATCATTAACCAAAAATATCGCAAGCAAAGCTTGAAGTGGTAAAAGAACATCTTAGATGGGATGATGGAAAGTTGCCAAAATAATGACTCGTGATGAATACAAGAGAATATGAAAGATGACGAAAAAACAATGCAATATGGACAACAAAGAAGGCAAAAATTTGGTGGTGGACACGTAATGGTATGAGATTATATCAACGCCTGGCTGGACATTTGGCAAACTGACATTTGGCCGAAGAGCATTTGGCGGAATGAACATTTGGCCAAGGGATATTTGGCTGAACGGACATTTGGCCGAATGGACATTTGGCCAAGAGACATGTGGTCAATGGACATTTGGCCGACGGACATTTGGCCGAAGAGCATTTGGCCGAGAGACATTTGGCGGAATGAACATTTGGCCAAGGGATATTTGGCTGAACGGACATTTGGCCGAATGGACATTTGGCCAAGAAACATGTGGTCAATGGACATTTGGCCGACGGACATTTGGCCGAAGAGCATTTGGCCGAGAGACATTTGGCGGAATGAACATTTGGCCAAGGGATATTTGGCTGAACGGACATTTGACCGAATGGACATTTGGCCAAGAGACATGTGGTCAATGGACATTTGACCGATGGACATTTGGCCGAAGAGCATTTGGCCGAGAGACATTTGGCGGAATGAACATTTAGCCGAGATACATTTGGCTGAATGGACATTTTGTCGTGAGACATTTGCACAAGGGATATTTGGCTGAACGGATATTTGGCTGAACGGACATTTGACCGAGAGACATGTAGTCAACGGACATTTGGCCGAACGGACATTTAACCGAGAGACATTTGCTCGAACGGAAATTTGGCCGAACGGACATTTGGTCGAGAAACATTTGGGCGAGAGACATTTGACCGACGGACATTTGGCCGAACGGACATTTGGCCGAACGGATATTTGGACGAACGGATATTTGGCCAAGTGACATTTGGCCGAACGGACAATTGGTTGAGAGACATTCGGCCGAGAGACATTTAACCGAACGGACATTTGGCCGAGCGGACATTTGGCCGAACGGATATTTGGTCGAACGGATATTTGGTCGAACGGATATTTGGCCGACGGACATTTCACCGAAAAAGTACAAGTAAAAATAGTAACAAACTATACTTTAAGTATTTTAATTCGCAGTATTATAAGGTAGAATAGGACTAATAATTAGCACTGAATTTCAAGTGATTAAATTACTAAATCTAAATTTAAAGTTTAAAGTTTTCTTATTTCAATATTTGTTTATTGGAATTAGTATTTTAAAAAAATATTTTATTGTATTTGGGTAAAAAATTAGCACCTAATTATTTAAATTCGTATTTAACAGTATGATAAATGATAATTAATCCCTTTAAGATAATGATCATTAAAAGCGAAAATGAAAGATCTTTCATATCGTAAAAGCTTAATATTTTTGCTGTAGTAAAATGTGCTTTTTCTCAAAATACTTATCTTACATTAATATTTGGAGTAAAATATAATATTAGGTTGGTGCAAAAATAATGACGTAATAATGTCGTTTTTTTAACGTAATTTTTAACGTCAAAAAACGACATTATTACGTCATTATTTTTGTACGAACCTAATATATACAGAATAGATTTTAAAAACCCGGTCAAAAAAAAAAAAAAACGAAAAATTATAAATTAATACAGTAAATAAATATAAATATATGTAGCACATTACGAGAAAGAGTGTGACATACATGAAAGTACGCCACTACATTTTCGGTTAAATGTCCGTCGGCCATATATCCGTTTGGCGAAATATCCGAGTACTATATGAACAGCAACAGTAGAAGAAAATTGGTTTGGTTTGGTTTGTTTTATGGCATATCCACCTCAATGGGATTTTAATGCCGACAAGATATTTATTGCTAATATATATTTTCAAAAATATATTTGTGGTAACATTTTTTTTTCAAAAATGTATTGCTGGTATTATTTCTTTCGACAAATGTATTGCTGGTATTAAAACTTATTTTTACACTTTCATAGTGTTTTGACCCCAGTTTGGTGTTAACTATTTTCCCATAGCTGGAACCCTAACTGGTGCTAACACCCCGGGTCAGGGTGGAACAGGGAGCACCAGCAATTAAGAGGTGGTTCTACGTTCCTCAAAACCTTCTGATCAGAGGCCTTGCTGCCGGATGTAATTTATCGTCATACCCAGAATGGACAAAATTGGTAAAATCTGGTGGAAAGCAAAACAGCAAAAAAGATATTAGTTTATTATGGCCTAATCTTCTGGCAGACCATGAAGGTGGATAAATCCTTCAGTATGACGTTGATCCACACCTCACGCAGAACAAAAAAGTTTCTTGGGAATAAAGATGTACAACTTTCAGAAGTTTGGCCATCACAAATTCCTAATTTCAATATAATTGAACCACTGAAGAAACAAGTACTCCAAAGAAAAACATGCAGTCGTCAAGAGCTATAGAATTACTCTCCAAAAGAATGGAAAATACTCCCAATGAGGAAAGCTGAACTTTGTTCTTTTCAATGACACATCGAATTCAGGCAATTATTCGAGCCAAAGGCAGCAGTAGGAATTATTAGGTTGGTGCAAAAATAATGACGTAATAATGTCGTTTTTTGACGTTAAAAAATACCTCAAAAAACGATATTATTACGTCATTATTTTTGCACCAACCTAATACTAACTCTATATCTGATGTTTTCTATTTTCCCTCAGAATAAAGATCTCTTTTTGTAAATCTTTTTGAACTTTGAAAATATCTGAAAGCTGATATCATCGGTGGTAGGCCCAATATTTTTGCAGAGTCTTTTTTTCCGAATTGCCATGCTTAACATGTACTATCATCCACCAAAAAGCATTAACCAAAATCGGATTCGGAACATTCGCCATTAACAGGAATTTTCACCGTAGGAAAATTCGCCGTATCGGATTTTTGCCGTGAGACAATGTCGCCGCATTTTTTTTCGATACCCTTCTCTTGAACGTCCCTTTTGGAATAATGTTCAGTTTAATATGCGAAGTACCTTGTTATCAAGTATATATTGATCTCTTTTTACAGGCTCAAACATCATTGACCAGATATTTTATATTGAAGTTGATTGCGTATTCAAGTTGTAAGTTTGTTTAAAATAATATATATTGCGTGAATGAGAATTATTGGCAAACTGATATTATGTTAACAGAAAGTTTAAGCTTAAGCCTGAAATATGAAATTGCGTGACGTAGTTTCTGGTGTCAATTTGAAATTTTTACGTTCTTCACTGATGAGGAGGAATGATGTAGGATTTTGATCCTATAACTTCGCTTATTAAAATGTTTAAATCAAAATAACAATGGTTTGACCCAGAGATACTTTATAACAAGCTACTTCGCATATTAAAAATGCAGCGAAATTGTCTTACAGCACAGATCCTATTCGGAAAATTTTTCTACGGCAAAAATGTTTACGGCGAATGATCCTAGGATCAACGAAAATGAGGTAAGTGCCTTACTGGTTCTAAAAATCATAAAATGTAGTTTGAAAAGCATGGTGCTGTTTGCTTAGATTTACTTTAGGATAAAATTAACAAAATTATTTAATTTATCATGGTGGCCAATAACTTTTGAACGCAAGTGCATTTTTACAAGAGACCTCTGAAGATTAGTCAGTCAGTCTCCAAAAAGTTTCTAAAGTAAAAATTCTGACTTTTGCTTCGAGATGATCATTTTTATAATGGCAAGGCCCTTGTATATATTATATTATATTATACTAGTCTCAGTTACGAATGTAGGACGCCTATTGCTAAGATACAAAGATAAGCCGAAAAGCAACTTGTCAGCTGTCAATATACCACATAACACCCTTGAGAGCTTAGCCTTGGAGCGGGTAGAATGGAGATCAACGTATTTTAGTGGACTCAGCAGTTTTCAATCTGCTTGTCTGAATCGTCTCAAGAAGTGAAAGCAAGATCTAAAAGGTCAGCCAATCTAACAATGATCTCATCCCCAAATCCTCACTCTTGCTCCATATGTGGCCTCCTTTGTAAATCACTAGCGGGTCTTAAGTGCCATTTAAGATTATTGCACACAATTTAATAACTGAAACAATTAAGCTGTCAGATCCTCATACGTCGAAACCGACGGGACAGTTCATTATATATATATATATATATATATATATTGTATTCCGGAATCATATCATTATTTAAACATATATTGTTAAATAAAGCAGACAATGAATATCTATTATGTCTTATCATAAGTCGTTCTAAACTTCATATTGTTGCTTTAATTTCTGGTAAAAATATAGACAAAAAATGTCCAACATTTGGATATTTCTTTATAAAGCTGTTCCTTGATCTAAGCTTTCAGCTCACATGAGCCATTTTCAGAGTGGTTATACAGATATGTAAATAAAGATATTCACCATCAGAGGTGATACATAGAACATTGCTATGCGACGATAACGGTCACGGAATAGAAGACGCACGTCGTAAATTCATGATTCGGTTCTATGACGTCATACCACGTGAGAGGCCGAAATATTAACAACAGAACCATATGCCTAGATGCAATATAATGTGTTGAGACTAGTTTGAAATGTAATTTTGTTGAGTGTGGGTTGGTCTGTTTTAATGTAGATGGCCTCCAATATAAACCTATAATCAGTCAGTTTAGAACGGACCATAATCAGACATAATAGACATTCATTGTCTGTTATATTCAACAATATATATATATATATATATATATTTAACTACGAACCTAAAGAGCCAGGCAAACCTAGCTAGGTTTTACCTAAACGGATCAATCGCTATCTCGTATTTTCTTAATTCCTCTCTCTCTCTTATACCCTCTCCCTCCCCCTCTCTCTCTCCCTCTCTCTCTTTTCTTGATAAAATCCCCAAAAGAATGAACAACGTTTTAGGTCCTGACCATTCATCTCGCATTCAGTCGCTTTGACCCCGGCGTAATTTAACTTCCATGAGCCTTTTCTGTAAATACTTTCATGGTAATTGTTCTGATGAACGTGCCTCTTTGCTATCTCAACTTATGAAATTAACCCCCATTTTAGATTGGCAGCAAGCTTCCATCAGTTTACAACTGAAATGGCGGGATGTAACCGCATATTCTTTGCTAAGAGAATTCTTTCCGACAATTCTCTTTTGAAGAACTCTCTTCCGGTTTCTCGCTTCCCAGTCAACTTTGATCTTCAAAAATTTATATCCAATGTCAATCGTTATCCTGTGTTTTCTTAATTCCTGTTTTTTTTTTTTTTTTTCTTATTGTCTTCTCTCCTCTTTTTCTCATATAATTTCGCACTCACTGACCCCCGTACCTCAGTAGCCTTATTGCTTTGCTTGGCATGAAGCGATTAAAAAAGGTAAGTTTTAATTTTTCCAAGCACAGTTTGTTTAACAATTATTTACCTTTTCTTTCTGGCATGAAGTGCCCAGTTTAATTCCGTTTTTCTTTAAAACATTTTGTTGCTTATAATTCTCAACATCTTCCTGCATAACCACATCTTCGTTGCCTCACCTTGCCACTTTATCTGTAAGAAAGGTGTACGATAGACACGAGCATTTTTTAATGTTCACATTGTATATGGCCCAAGAGCCATTCGATGTAGAGGATTACATTAAAAGGCAGTTTCTGCGGATAGAAAAATAACGGTTAAGCCTAGACTTGGACAGGTTAAGATTGTAGTGATCGGGGAAACACCCTCTTGGGAGTTGGTTCCGTAGAGCAATGGTTCGCGACAAGAAGGTGTTCGAGTGGAACTTACTTCTCATCAATGGAACATTTAGGGTATGGGGATTGGTTTGCTGCAATGTGAGTGGTTTTGTGGATCCTAACTGTGAAGGTTACAATTGGCGGAACCAAGGAGTGCAGCTCGTCCGAGCACTTTCCATGGAAGTAGCGATAGAGCAGTGAGAGGTTTCCCCTCATCGCCCCTGTGAGAGAGAGGTTGGAGGGTGGAAAATAATTTTTCACACAGAAGAACGCAGAGACGCTTTTGATCTCTGTCGAGGCAGAAGAGTAAGGGCTGGACAGCTCCCGCCCAGATATGACAACAGTCCTCTATTTTAGGCCTGACCTGGCTCTTTTAAATGTAAAAGATATCATGCGGAGCAAGGTACTCACTGGAGCGGTACAGGGATCCTGCCATTTTTCCTGCATGCTTATCAACGGATCGTATATACGAGTTCCACTTAAGGTCAGAGGTGAGTGTAAGGCTCAGTAGTCTCTCAAAGCACATAACCTCCCTGGCGGGACATCCATCCATCGAGATTAGTTTATTTTAAATTTACATTGTCCGTATTTTTTTATGTCCATATCAGTGTCGCAGTCGGAGATTCGTTTTCAGCTGTGCTAGTCAAACTCTCTGCCTCCGGGCTGAGAGGACCCCCAGATGAGGCTATGTCGAAGGGCAAAGACTCGTATCGGGAAACAGCTACCTACGGGCTCTGATAGCCGACATTAAATTCGGCCTTATGCCATATCTGACCGCGTGGGGCGGTTGGTAGATATCATGCTGTGCTGGTCAAACTCTCTGCCTCCGGTCAGAAAGTTTGACCAGAACAGCTGGAGACGAATCTTCCGGACTGAGAAGATCCCCAGACGAGGCTATGTCGAAAGGAAGAGTCTCGTCTCGGGAAACAGGTACCAGACACTGTTTTATACGCGGTCTACGGGTAATTTTAAGGCGAGCCTACTGGCTCGGATACCCCATGTTAAATTCGACCTCGTGCCACATCTGTCCCCATGGGGCGGTTGGTAGACATCTCGTATCAATGTCGCATAATTTTGAACAAAATGTAAGAAAAGGGCGTTTTGTGTGTGTGTGTGTGTGAGAGAGAGAGAGATAGAGAGAGAGAAAGAGAGAGAGAGAAAGAGGGAGAGAGAGATAAAGAGACAGACAGTCAGACGGACAGAGATAGAGTTAAAAAGAATCTAAAATATTGGAATATGATTTACCCCATCCATAAAATCAGATGATTGATTGAACTGTTCTTAGTAACGATAGATCGACAGATATACATTGAAAATAAAGTAGAAACTATTAATATTCCCAACACTGATTAATTCGTTTTTATGTTTTATCAACCTTTTGCAGGTTATTTAAAATCAGATTTTTTTTAGATTGCAAGAATTTTTTTGAGATAAACATGATTAACTAATACAAGATTTTTTTTTAGATATTAATGGTTTAGTGATACAAGTCTTACTAATTTACCCTTAGGTGGGGGGGAGAAGAGGTTGATTCATAACTTTATTTAGGGCATTTGTCCGTAAGAGACTATAAACAAAACCGACTTGATTTTGAACACGGCTTTCCGGTTTAATTACAATACCATCACTCCGAAGCTTATAACGCCTGATATTTGTACTTGCTAGACTCACTGTTGCTTACCTTCGTTGACCGTACGGGAATCAGTGTTTTAATGTGGTATTCAATGTAAGCCAATATTTTGGAGTCTAACTTCTAACATAATGTTATAAGAGACCCCTAAGCACAAAGACAGGTTAACAGAAATCCACATACACATACCAGTCGACTCTGATCGGGAAAGACACGTGTTTTAAATTCCCTTTTCCATTTGTCACTCCTGCCATCGTAAACTCAGTGCCCTCTCCATTGGAATGTTTACAGAACGAAAGAAAGGCGACCTGGAATCGAAATGTCAAGACACATCCTCAGTTTTGGTTTTCTTATCGACGTGTCCTACTTCTTGGAACCGACCATTCACACCCCCACCACTGCATTATGGGATACTCAGTGTGTTCTCAACTATCTATCTATCTATCTATCTATCTATGTTCATTATTTATCTTTATATCTATCTATATCTGTTAATTATCTCTCTCTCTCTCTCTCTCTCTATATATATATATATATATATATATATATATATATATATATATATAAACAATGAAATAGATTATGTCCGACAATTATTTAATATATTTTCTGTTTATACGTTATTTTAGTAGATATAATTTATTTATGAAAATGCTCTTTTTTAATTGAACAGTATTAATTAAATTTACCGGCCTGAATTTTCGAGAATATATTCATTATCTATCTATCTATCTATCTATCTATCTATCTATCTATCTATCTATCTATCTATCTATCTATCTAAATCTGTTCAATATGTATTTATCTATCTAAATATGTTCATTATCTATCTATCTATCTATCTATCTATCTATCTAAATCTGTTCAATATCTATTTATCTATCTAAATATGTCCATTATCCATCTATCTATCTATCTATTTATCTATATATATATATATATATATATATATATATATATATATATATATATATATATATATATATCTAAATCTGTTCAATATCTATTTATCTATCTAAATATGTCCATTATCTATCTATCTATCTATCTATTTGTTTTTCCTTTTTAAAAAAAATGTCTTTATATGAATGATTTAATTCCTATTCAATTTTCATCTCTCCATTCTTCATTCTATCATGCCCATGTATACGTGAGTGTGTGAATGTGCGTCCGTGTGTAATTGTCAGTGTTTACATGCGTGTGCATGTCTTCTCGTCTTTTTCTTTGTCTCAATCATTTCGGAATTAAACAAAATGTTGAGGAATTAAAAAAAGTTTGCCGATGAAAAAAGTGGCGAGACTTGACCTAGTTCCTGATAAAAAAAAAATAAAATCTGTAACGTTTAAATTTGAATCTCACTTTCTTCATAGCCTTTAAGTATTTGCATAAAATTGTATGAAATTATTTTCTGAGACACGACAAGAATTAATGCATTCTTGGAGCTTATTACAATATCTATCTTGCATAAGAAAATATTGTACAGGGTGTTCCGAAAGTCTTGTCACTCCCTACCAAAATGTAATGAGAACAACAGAACAAGTAATGCAGTGATACAAAACACATGTACTGGATTCAGTTTATTCACTTTCATTGATGCTGTCACACATCGAAAAGGTCTGTATGAACACCATCATTTTCGTGAAACACAAACGAATGATAAGTCGCCATGTCCTGTGTGATATTTTACGAAGCTGCGCTTTGCTGATCGTTGTAAACGGGGCGTTTACAACGATCAGCAAGATAGATATTGTAATAAGCTCCAAGAATGCATTAATTCTTGTCGTGTCTCAGAAAATAATTTCATACAATTTTATGCAAATACTTAAAGGCTATGAAGAAAGTGAGATTCAAATTTAAACGTTACAGATTTTATTTTTTTTTTTATCAGGAACTATGTCAAGTCTCGCCACTTTTTTCATCGGCAAACTTTTTTTAATTCCTCAACATTTTCTTTAATTCCGAAATGATTGAGACAAAGAAAAAGACGAGAAGACATGCACACGCATGTAAACGCTGACAATTACACACGGACGCACATTCACACACTCACGTATACATGGACATGATAGAATGAAGAATGGAGAGATGAAAATTGAATAGGAATTAAATCATTCATATAAAGACATTTTTTTTAAAAAGAAAAAACAAATAGATAGATAGATAGATTACGGGTCTTCTGGTATCATTCATGTGAAACTGTCTCTCTACCCACATAGAGCGCTGAAAGAGAAAATTATATTGTGTAGGGGTGATAAGACTTTTGGACGACCCTGTACAGTAATGGTAGACTAACACACACGCGCGTGCGCAAAGGGAGGCGGTGATAGATAGATTGTCGTCTAAAGCACGTAAAACTGAAAAAAAAAGTACATAAATTTTAATAGATACATTTACCTAAGTTACTCAAAAATATCTTTAAATATGAAAGAGTAAATTTATTCAATAAAATCGCCATTGACTTTTACCTCGGTCTTTAAATGACTTCGAAATCTTTTGCAACTCTTTTGGACAGTATCCTTGTTTAAGTTGGTGAATGCTGCCATAATCCTTCAGCCTTCAGTTCCTCTTTGGTGGTAAAAGGAATTTTTTTTGGTCTCTCGCTCAACTGAGGCCCACACATAATAACCAAGAGAGTTGCAGTCTGAGGAGTTAGGTGGTCAGATGTAAGGACTGATGTGGTCACAGAAAACCATGACAGGGTTCTCGTGCTTGTGTGTCATGATGCTAAGTCCTGTTGCCAGACATAGGGTTTCCCAGGAGCCACCATTTTCACCCAGGGCGGCACTACCTCCTCAGGGCACTTGGTGTAGATCACCTCGTTGAAATCTTGCCACCAATCTAGTAGTGCTTAAATTCATGTATATACACCCTTGTGCAAATTAATTGAAACAACCGTTTTAGTGTCCTTTCTTTCCCCATATGGTCAATTTTAGACCCACTGGAGGGACAGGGTATAATTTCTATTATTCCCTCATATTAGGCCATTTGCAATAGTGTGTAGTGATATGAATCTTCATTGGGGGTATATCATGAAATTTGTTTGGCCTTGAAAAATATATTTTCATCACGCCCAAACACTATTGTCTCGACTGTCGATTTGTTGTCCTACAGCTTTTGTCTACGATGGACGTTACTCCAAGAAAGCGTACGAAAATTAGACATATATATATATATATATATATATATATATATATATATATATATATATATAGCCAGCATGTTCGTAGATCAACCGGAGAGAAACATTAATCAATTCATAAAACATCCCTTGAAAAAGTTTTTTGGGGGCTGCTTTAGTTACTACGGAGTTGGAGGTTTGCATGTCGTTGAAGGCATGATGTGAGAACCATAAACGTAGCACACATTAAACTTATATTTCTTCATATATATATATATATATATATATATATATATATATATATATATATATATATACAGGGCTGGAGCATATTGCTCAACTAGTTTCTCGAGAGCCTGTACTTTATAATGCCCCATAAGTTTTCTATCGGGTTGAGGTCAGGAGATTGGGGCGGCCATGTCATAACACTCACCTGCTTCTCATCAACGTATTCCTTCATCAATTTTGATTTGTGACAGGGAGCATTATCCTGCATAAAAATGAGTTTGGTGAGGTCGATTTGCACCCTTTCAGCAGAAGGGAGCAGACAAGTATGTATATTATTAGGTTACAATTTTTTTTTATATTTAAATATTATTTAAGTAAAATTTATGACAATGACGGCAAAAATAGCAACTTAATTTCACTGATTTAGTAAACATTTATTTTTTATATAAACCTAGTAATTACTAGGTTTATATAAAAAATAAATGTTTACTGAATCAGTGAAATTAAGTTGCTATTTTTGCCGCCATTGTCATAAATTTTACTTAAATAATATTTAAATATAAAAAAAAATTGTAACCTAATAACATACATACTTATACTTGATGTGAAAATAAATCTACATACTGTAATGTATTTTAATAAATTTAATTTTTCTTAAAAGAATGTAGTATATTAAAAATTAAAAATTAAAAGTGAAAATATTTCAAATCGTAGTTAAATAAAGCGTATTCTAAACTAAACACCCCCCAAAAATCTTTAAATATACAAACAGAAAAAAATGCCGTAAGAATTTTTGCCGTTAACAATAAAATTAAAAAAAAATTCAGACGACATGCATTTAACGGATGTTAGATTTCATTGAAAAATACATCCCTACCCCCTACCAAAACGTAACTAATAACTGATACATCAAAATACAGACATAATGAACACGCAGACACCCCTTGTCTGGTGGAAGTGGATTTATCTGTAACCTTGGAAACGTGAATTATGATTTTAGCTGTATCTTTACAACCCAGTAATTTTAAAAGTCACTCCAAAATTCGTTTGAGGATGAAATGGAACTAATGTCTTTAATTTAATTACAAAATTAAATTCGGAGCTTTTAGCTTCCATTTTTGAAACATGGTTAGAACTGTGTAGCGTAAAAAACCATATTTTAAATCAATTAATATATATATATATATATATATATATATATATATATATATATATGCACTTGTGCAAATTAATTGAAACAAAACGAATAATTCCTTAATTAATCCTTATTTCTATAAATGAATAAACAGTCATGTTTAAAGTTGAGTGTTTTCGATGCTTTTATCCTTTTTTGTGGGTGGGGGAAGTTGCCTCCGGTTAAAGACAGTGACAGTGAAACAGTCAGACGCCAAATTGGCTGTGTCAATTGTACAGTTATTTTTCTGACGCACTACATTCATTGATTTAAAATTTCTTTTAATATTTTATAATATTTTATGATCATATTCTTGTCAATTTTAAAATTGGCTGTTAAGAATATGTAAGTGAAGTAACTTAATTTATATTTTTTATTAATAATGTTTTAAAATACTCAACCTGCAATTAAAAAAAATATTTTTTTTACAATTTATGTATCCCAAAACATTGCTTTTATGGGCATTTTAAAACATTAATACTATACTAATAATTAATCATATTTAGTGTTGGTTACATTTTTTAATATAGAGAAATTCAAGAATTTGAAGTTTTATTTTTTATTTTCATGGCGGAGTATACATGTATGGTCAATTAATATTTCTCTAAAACGTCAGTGTGGACAGGAATGTTATTTTAAATGTTCTACAATAGAACTTGAATCCAATATGGATAATGTAAACCTTGATAATGTCGTCGTGAAACCAACATATATTCACTTTTTTGTCAAAGATACCATCTCCCACAGGGCATATAAAATAATATATAATGTTGGTCTTTTGCAAAATATTTGTTGACGGAGAAGAATTCTGGCAGATGATTAAGTTGGCTGTATTAAATTTAATATAATATATAATTAGTTTTATTTTTCATTGTGATTAGTCAGGGATATGTTAATACTTAGGAGTTTTTTTAAAGATTTTTTCATCTTGTATATAGTTAGAGTGTGTTTGATTGCAGTATAGTAGTTTGATATGCTTAAGGTTATTTGCGGAAGTATTATATTCTTTTTTTTATTTATGTTAATATTTCTAATAGCTCATCTAATTTTTTTTATCAAGAAGATCATTAGGAAAGTCATTATTAATGAGAGTTAATTTAATGTTTTTTAATTCCGCGTAGAATTATTTTTCATAGAAGAATTAACTTTTGCACGATTTATTAAATTTTTTGTAATGGCTGTTTTGTAATAGGGCATTCACTTTTATAGTTGAGAGTGTACGTGTTTATGCTAGTTCTTTTTTATATGAGGTGGTAGGAAATGTGTCATTATTGGTGTCTATCAATATATGGAGAAAGGAATTCTGTTGTTCTTCTTAAGTTCATATGTGAACTTAAGAACGGATTTTTTGGGGAATTTTCTTGAACTTCATGTATTTCATATATGCTTTAACTAAGACGAGAATATCATCTACATATCTTAGGTAGATGGAAATGTTTTTAGTGGCATTATGTAGATTCAATAGACCGATTGACAAAAATCGAAAAATAAAATTTGAAAAATAAAATTTAAAGAATAAAAGTCATCAAAATGATATTAATATTGTCAATAAACTTGATACTATATTATATGTTAACCTTTTTAGTGAATTGAAGCACGAAGATTTCAATGTCTATTCCTTGTATCGTTGAAAAAGAATACAGTCGTGTTCAAAAATTCCGGCATGAAAATCTATCTCTAACAAGCTCTTTGATATTCATCAGTACTGTAACATTTTTATTAAAACAGTTTTTCATGAACACTAAATACTGTATGTTTTTATTATATTACTGGGGATTAATGGGGGCAGGCAAGTCCATCTATAGCCCGGTTCATGCTCCTTCCGGTTTTTTGAATAGAAATAGCGGTTTATTCCTTGTTTCATGTTTAGGATTGGATTTCCGGTTCCTTCCAAAGCCGGCCGCAGCTCGGTACTTCTAGCGTCAGTGCCTGAACTCTGGAATGTTATTCATTAACTTTTAATTTTATTTTATTTTACTATCTTCTCCATCAGTAGGAGTAGATAGATTCGCCTATCGTCCAGTTCACACTCCTCCCCGGTCTTTCGAACATCAGTAGAGTTTTATCACTTGTTTCCTGCTCAGGGTTGGGTTTCCGGTTGCTTCCTTTTTTTCACTTCCAGTAGCCCCTTATGTCTTAGTGGCACTATCACCTTGTTTGGGGTGAATTGGTTAAAAAATAAAATTCGTTTCAAAATTTTATAATTTTCTTTTTTTTTTTTTTATAGTTATGATCATACTGTAAAATGCCCGAAAGCCACTTGAGGTAGAGGGCTACAGAGTAAGGGGCACAGTTTATCCTGATACGAAAAGAAGATAACGGTTAACAATAGAGTCGAACATGTTAAGATTGTTGTGATTGGGGAAACGTCCTCTTGATAGTTGGTTCCGCAAAGCATCAGCTCGTGGGAAGAAGATTGTAGTGATCGGAAAAGCATCCTCTTGCTAATTGGTTCCAGGATGCAGGCAATGATCCATTGGAAGAATCTGCTCGAGTGGAAATTACATCTAACTAACGGAATCCGAAGAGAATGAAAGTGTCTCGATATAATGTGCGTGGTATGGCTGGTCTTAGCCATGGATGTTACAGTTGGTGGAACCAATGAATATAGTTACTCTGTAGTTCCATGGAAAGAGCAATAGAGCAGTGACAGGTTTGCCACTTTTCGTCAGTGTGAAAGGGGTTTTAGAATGAAAAATAATTACTGACTCATAAGGACGCAGAGACGCTTTTGAACTCTTTCGAGACTGGAATGTGAAGACTGGGCAGCGCCTGTCCATATGTGACAGCCTAAGTACTGGATGGGAGTAGGAACCAGCTACTTGCTGGATCGGTACAGTGAAACGGCCATTTTCCTCACATCATTTGCGTGGGTCGTATGTCAAGATCCACTTCAGGTCTGGTTTGTATTTAAGACTAAATAGGTTCTCAAGGTACTTCTAACGTCAGTGTCTGAACTATGGCATTTTATTCATTAACTTTTTATTTTATTTTATTTTATTTTATTATCTCCTCCACCAATAGGAGTAGATAGATTCGCCTATCATTCAGTTCACGATCATCCCCGGTCTGGGTTTTATTTAAGACCAAATAGGTCAAGGCACTGAGTCACTGAGTCACTGAGTTAGGGAAAATCGAGATTGGAGAAAGTTCTGGAACGGAATGGTGATGATGGAATAAAGTTGTCAATTTTTTACTGAACAGGTTTTAAACATTTTTCTGAGAAAGTTTGCTTATTTCTTATTATATGTATTTATTTTATATGTTTTGATGATTACAAAAATAAATATATTTTTTAAAAAGTTATGTTTTAAAATATTTATTGTATCTTTTCCGATAAACCTTAACATTTTAACTATATTTTACTGGTTGCGTACAGATTATAACTTAATACAGTTATCCTAACGTTCCTTAGCAAACTGAAAAAAAACAAACATGGCGGTACGCGAAATCGGACAATCTGAGTAGAACTGGCAGGCAGAATCTAACTGAAAGGTGGCGTTAGGGTATAAAACGTAGGGAAAAACTTGACGAGTGAATGCTATGAATTTATATGAATGAAAGAAATGCAAGAAAGTGTAAAAATAAATCACGGAGACTTTTGCACCAACGTCATATACAAACAGTTCACCCCAACCGAGTTGTCGACTTAATTACACTCTTCACTTCGCTAACATCAATCATCACAACTGTCAATGTTCATTCGATCTTTATAATTGCAGACCCCCAAATCTGCACAAATTTACTTGTATGTTTTTATAAGTAATTAAAAGAGAAAGCGAGATAGAGAGCAGCGTGAGAGAGAGTAAAATAGTGTGTGGGGGAGGGAGGGAAAACTGTGCAGTACGAGAAAGCCGGAGAAAGAAAGAGAAATTGTGAAAGAGAATAAAAGAAGAAGAAATAATGAGATGAAGGAAGGAAGGAAGGAAGGAAGGAGAAAGGGTGGGAGAGTTAGATAAAAAAAAGGGGGGAGAAAAGAAAGAGAGAACTAATTAAGAAAATGTGAACCGAGAATGAAAAAGAAATAAAAAGGCGGTGAAAGAAAAGGAAAGAATGAATGAAGGCAAGAGAAAAAGAGAGAGAGAGAGAGAGAGAAAAAGAGGGAGGAAAATTTAGTCACAATCATTGTGAATGAATGAACGAGGAGCATATGGATAGACAGAAAGAGAAAGACATAAGTCTATGAGAAAGAGAGAAAGAAATGAAGGAAGGAAGAAAGAAAAATCAGGGAAAGAATGAAAGTAAAAGACAATGCGAAAGAGAAAAAAGAAACAGAAAAGGAAAATTTAGAAAGAAGCATTGAGAACGAATGAAAGAGGAATATAGATACACACACAGAGAGAGAGAGAGAGAGAGAGAGAGAAAGAGAAAGACATAAGCGAGTATAAGAGAGGGGAGAAGAAAGAAAGTAATCAGGGAAAGAATGAAGATACGATACAAAAAGAAAAAAAGAAAGAGAGAGGGAAATTTAGAAAAAGACATCATTGTTTATGAAGATAAGAAGAGTACAGACAGACAGAGAGAGAAAATGACATAAGGGACTATATGAGAGAGAAATGATAAGAGAGAATGAAGAAAAGAGAAAAAAGAAAGAAGAGAGGGAGAATGAAAGAGGAAGTGCGAATGCAGGAAAAAGAAAGAAACAAACAAACAAAGAAACAAACAAAGAAATAAAGAAAGAAACAAAGAAACAAAGAATAGGATCAAGAAAGAAGGAAATGCGAGGATGGAGAAAGAAAAAAAGAAAGGAAATTAAAGAAAGAAAGAAAGAAAGAAAGAAAGAAGATTAAAGAAAGAAAGAATGATAGGATCAAAAAAAGGAAATGCAAAGAAAGAAAGAAAGAAAGAAAGAAAGAAAGAAAGAATAGCATCGAGAAAGAAAGAAAGATGGAGAAAGCAAAAAAGAAAGGAAATTAAAGAACGAAAGAAACAAATGATAGGATCAAGAAAGAAGGAAATGAGAAGATGGAGAAAGAAAGAAAGGAAGAAAGAAAGAAAGGAAGAAAGAAAGAAATCCGTGAATATTGAGTTGCTATGTAGTGTGTACTTTCCATGAGACTGGACAGTTTTATC
The DNA here is from genome assembly GCA_963932145.1 of Acanthosepion lycidas. NCBI lineage: Eukaryota > Metazoa > Mollusca > Cephalopoda > Sepiida > Sepiidae > Acanthosepion > Acanthosepion lycidas. The sequence goes on from OZ010598.1 coordinate 15,312,437, forward strand.
TCGTATTAATTATTTAGGCGTCAAAGTAATGTCGGTGAATATTGAAAAAAAAGAAAAGAAAAAAGGAATGAGCAGATTATAAAAGAAAACAAAAATTGTTAGGGATAATATTTCTTTAATATGCCATGACCTTTCAGGTCGTAGGCGATCATGGCTCACCACAAGTTCCTATACTTTTATTTGTCAGCAATATTTATCTTTTTACTAGCCTCGCACCAACTTCTATTTGCACAAACATTATAAGTAGCCTACTCGATGTTTCCCTCTGGGACAGATAGAAATATCGAGTAACCTACTTAACATGTTTGAGCAAATACCCCCTCCTTGCTTTCGTTATGCCCTGTGAGTGTAAGATTTTCCAACCCTACTTTCTTCATTATGTACCCCTTGAAATTTCAACTGTCTGTTTCTGATTTTAAATTTAAGCGTCTTTCTTGTTTTCATTTTTCTTAAAACTACCTCGCTATTTATATTAAAACTACCTCGCTATTTATATGTTCCATCCATGTTATTCTCAGGGTTCTTCATTGTTGTCTCTTTAGCTATGAGGAAATTAATCAGGGTTCGATGCTACAGTATTTCGACACTCTTTTCTTTGTCCCTAATGACATCTTCCATTTTCTTAATAACGTAATTCCCAATGTATAATACGCCTTCATCCATAATACGCACCCCTAAAATTCTGCTGAAAGTGTCGGAAAATGCTTCTACTCATGCATAATACGCACCCCTTGGTTGGTAATCAACCACCATAAATTATACCTCTCCAATTTCATTACGGCCAGCGTTTCCAAGTCTTATTTAAAAATGTTTTTTAAACATAGAATAATATTATTCTAATTTAGTTTTATGATAATTCTTATTTTATTTTACGGCAATTTTTTAAAGATTTTTTGTAGCTTTGCATAATACGCACCCCTGATTTTGCTTATTACTTTTTAGAAAAAAATACGTACTATACGTGAGGAATTACGATATTTATCGAAAATGAATTCGATTGAAAAGCCCAGCGTGGAGATAGTTGGTGAATGACCAGGCGGCCAAAGAAAACGTGCTTCGTTTGCGACCCTCCCAGTTAGGGTCAGGTAACCACAGTAATAATAGAGATGAACAATAATAGCAACTTGTTTTGCTGTCAGCCAAAAAGCATCTTGAGTATGAGGTAGTGGGGGTTTTATAACATACCAATGGCCTCAGCTCTTCCGCCAATCCAAATGGAAGTCTACTAAAGCGGAGGGGAATGAAGCTTTCGCGCCTTAAAATTCCACGGCCGACATTGCTTCTCTACTCACAAGAGTCTATTCTTCATTATTTCTGACATATTTGGCTTAGCGTTTGGAGAGTATCGTTCGTAAATCCTATACAATTCGGTGTTACAGTTCCCTTCGATTTTTATTACAGTTTCTAGATTATATACATTATTTACATTATTCAGACTATTGTCCTCATCTTTGTAGCCATATTTATTACAACGTTTCGACCGTTGTATGATCCGGCCTTCTTCAGGTGGTTGGAATTTACTTTATTTCTCTCAATGGAGTAGACTGTTCTAGTTCTACGTGCGATGTTTAATTGATGTCAGTTATCAGTTATCTCCTGTTAATTTCCTTCTGAAAATTCTCTACTGCCTTAACCGGGTATTGAACTCACACTTTTTGGGTCCTGTCACTGGATCTAACTAACGCCTTTATCCAGTGTACCATGTGTCCTTGAGGACACATGGCACAGGGTTAAGTTCGACATTCCAACCACCTAAAGAAGACCGGAGCGTACAACGGCTGAAAAGTTGTAATAAATATGGCGACAACGATGAGGACAATAGTCCGAGTAATGTAAATAGTGTACATAATACTTCATCTCGGAAATATAGATACTGAATGGCCGAAACATTGTGATAAATATGGCAACAAAGATGAGGACAATAGTCCGAATAATGTAAATAGTGTACATAATACCTCATCTCAGAAATATAGACAGATACTGAAAGGCCGAAATGTTGTAATAAATATGGCGACAAAGATGAGGACAATAGTCCGAATAATGTAAATAGTGTACATAATACCTCATCTCAGAAATATAGACAGATACTTTCCTGAGTATAATTTTCCAGTTCAATTTTCGCGCTTCTTTGTTTTTCAAACCACCAATTTCTGCCTCCCATTGCATACCTCTCTAACAGAAAAATTTAAACCTGCTACGTCAGCCTCCCAGCAGCAAATGTCTACGTCAATTGAGACTTCCGCTTTTAATCCATTCGAAACCATCTTCCAAGTTCCGAATCCACTGAATGCATGGATGTAATAGAGAAACATTACCGCGAGGAACCCAATACGGGGCCATTTCAAAAGTCATGAGGAGCGTAAATAGGAGGAAATGAGGAACCCAATCTATTTAATATTTTCCTAGACTAAGTGTTATGTCCGGTAAGACTTGTTAAGGTCCGATTGCTTGTAACACGGTTATAGTCCAAGGTAGAACCAATAAAGGATAACTCAAACACAGGTATGGAATAACACAGATATATTACAAACAGGAATATATACAGAGAAGTAGAAGTGTTAGTATGAACAATCAGGTTTAGTAGGAAGAACAATGTAGTCTCGACCAGTATCACTATTCCAATGTCTTGCAGTAATTGTCTGAAAGCGACTGAAAGTTTGACTGCCTCTGACTCGACTCTTGACTTGACTTGAACTACTGACTGACGATATTTAGTCACCCCCCACGAGGGCATCATATGGCACAAGGCCGGTTTAACGTGGGATCTCCGAGCCCGTGGGCCCGGCCAAAAATATGCCCATTGAACCCGTATAAACGGATTCAGGGGCGGTTTACCTCCCCAAAAGAGAATCCGCACTTCGGCGTAGCCTCTTTCGGGTCCCTCTTCGCTCGAAAGCAGAGAGTTCAACCGATCAGCCGGTCGTGAACGACTAACTATATTTAGTCACCCCACCCACGTAGGCATCATGTGACACAAGGCCGGTTTAACGTGGGATATCCGAGCCCGTGGGCCCGGCCAAAAATATTACCCTCTCCAAGTTCTCTACCGCTTTAACCAGGTATTGAACTCACACTCTTTTGGTTCCTGTTACTGGATCTAACTAACGCCTTTATCCACTGTGACATATGTCCTTGAGGAGAGGGGAATTAACAGGGGATAACCGATAACTGACATCCATTAGACATGGCACGTGGAACTAGAACAGTTTACCCCAGCGAGCGAAAGGGTTTATTTCCTCATTCCAACCACCTGAAGAAGGCCAGAGCGTACAACAGCCGAAACGTTGTGATAAATATGGCAACAAATATAAGGATGATAGTCCGAGCAATGTAAATAGAGTACATAATACCTCATCTCAGAAATATAGACAGATACTTTTTCTATTCCTCCTTGCCCCAGGTCTGTTATCCACTGACAGGAATTCGTTGGGTTGATTACTTATTGTCTCACTCTGGTCTTCCATATCCACAGACGAACCCTTGCCTCTCGCTACTCTATTTTTATTTTCATGGCAGATATTCGGGCGAACTACATTCCTTGGTTTTCACCAGCCCAGGCCTTAACAGCTAGGATCCACTAGTCCGCGTACACTGAGTCGATGCATTTTTATTCGCTTTATATTCGATTTTTAAAAAAGAAGTTCCATTCAGACAGCTTCTTTTCCAGGGCATTAACTTTTTGAAACCGACTCCTGAGAATATACTTCCCCGATCACTACAATTTTAACCTCTTCAAGTCCCGCCTTTACAATAAACACATTGAGTAACCCTCTAGCTTGAATGACTTTTGGGCCTTGTATTGCGTGAACAATAGTTAAAATAATGTTCTTTGAGTGTTAACTCATCTAATCCCAGCTTCATCATTAGGTATCAAAGACATCTGTCTTTCCAGATGTGATCGGCCCTGATCCGGTATCTCGTCAACTGTCGTTCTCTCACAGACATGCTGCTGCTTCCCTCTGTCTTTTCTACAAATACTTTCACGGTAACTGCTCCGAAGAGCTACTTTCGCTGGTTCCCAAACTGCATGAATTTAAACGAGCTACTAGGTTGGAAACTCAGTCCCACCCTGTCACTGCCAAAACTGTTAAATATAGCCGTCTCTTCTACTACAATAGCTTCTTGTCTTGCACTTCCCGTCTGTGGCATTCCATTCCTCTTACTTGTTTCGCTGATAGCTATAATCTTCAAATATTTAAATGTAATGCCAATCGGTATCTTCAGAAGCCTTGATCACGATCCCCCTCCTTCTCTATATCCTTTCCTCAACACCCCATTTTTACTCTTGTTCTCACTCTCTGTAACCCCTTGCGTGCTAGTGGCACTCCCGCCTTGCTTGGGGGTGATATGCGTAAAAAGAAAATGTTTCCTCTCCTCGTTCAATTTAATCTGATTATTAAAGTAGCCATTCTTCCATATTATTCTACCTCTGTCCCATAATTATTGTTCCAGTTATTCTATATAATGTCTACGTAAATGGAATAATCGTTATGGGACATAGATGGAAACTCCCTTCCTCCTACTTGTTTCCCTGATAGCTATAATCTTCAAATATTCAAATGTAATGTCAATCGACATCTTCAGATGCCTTGACCTTGATACCTGTCCTCTTTATCCTTTCCCCTATCACGCCTCTTTACTCTTGCTCCCACTCTCTGTAACCCCTTACGTGCTAGTGGCACTCCTGCCTTGCTTGGGGCGAAATGCTTAAGAAAAAGTACTACCCGAAAATGAAAATTTCTCAAAATGTCTCTGCTCTCTTTAGAGAAATGAATTTAATATAAATGTCGAAGTATTAAGAAGACGGGAAAGCAAATATTGTGAGACAATTTTAACACCTTCGCTTCTCTCAACAAAGACATGTTATTTGAAAACGAGAAACTCTGGGATTCTTCTTGAAGTCTTCATTCAAATAATTTCCCAACCAGCCTGTTTATTTCGGATCGTCAGTGTAAAAATCAATGGAAATTTACAAATATATAGGGTTTGATTTTCTCCCGCGTTTTCGAGAAAAAAAGATCAAAAGAAAATGGCGAATGAATATATATCGAGATGAAAAGAGGAAAACAAATTGGAACAAAAAAGGTTTCCGAAGATGCGACTGAAGTCCGGCATATAAAGCTTTGTATTAAGGAAAAGAGGGTGATAGATAGATAGATAGATAGATAGATAGATAGATAGATAGATAGATAGATAGATTAGAAACAGATGAGATAGAGAACAAACTCAGATAGATAGATAGATAGATAGATAGATAGATAGATAGATAGATAGATTAGAAACAGAATGAGATAGATAGATAGATAGATAGATAGATAGATAGATAGATAGATAGATAGATAGATAGATAGATAGAGAGAGCGAGAGAGACAGAGACAGAGAAAGAGAGAAAGAAATCATAGTAGAGAAAATAAATAAAATTATCATTAGTATCGTTATTATTACGTGAGCTATGGGCGGCTGTGAACTAAAAGAAATCAATGGAAGCACAACCGGAAAGGGAATGAAGACGGAAAAAAAAGATGATAGCTTCCCAATAAAACGAAACAAAAATGAAGAAAAAAAGAACAAAGCGAGAAGGAAAAGAGTTACTGGGGCAACGTGTTGTATGAAAAATGTGTAACATAAAGGGAATCAAAATGGCGGAGAAACGACTGACGTCCATATGAAGGTGAAAGGAAAAGAAAAAGAGCACCTCAGATAAGGATGAGGGCGTCGATTAGAGAATGAAGGGAAAATAAAGTGAGGAAAAAAAGGAGAGAGGAAAGAAAGAGACAAAGAAAAAGAAAAAAATCTGAACGAAGACAAATATTACAAATAAATAAACATATTGTTAAGAAAAAACAAACAGAAAAGATATAAAAACGAGAAAGATTTAGAAAAAAAAATGAAAGAAAAAAAGATAAAAACAGAAGAAAGAAGAAATGAAGAAGTAAATAAAGAAAATGAAAGAAAAAAATGAATTGCAAATGAGGAAAGGAAACTATTTGGGAGAAAGAAAGAAAGTTAAAGAAGATGAAGAAGAAGAAAACAAAAAAAGGGAAAAGACAAATTGAATGAAAATTAAGAAAAACAGAATGACTGAAAAAAATAAAAACGAAATAATGAAAAAAAAGATAAAAATCAGTAAGAAATATGAAAATGAATGAGTTGAAGATTAAAAAAATAGTATAGACAAAATAGAAAGAAAGAAAAAAGACAGAAACGAGAAAGAAACAAAAAAGACAGAAAGGAAAAAGAAAGAAAGAAACGAAAAAGAAAGAAAACATAAAAAGTCAAAGGAAAAATGTCAAAAGATAAAGATGAAAAAAATAAAGATCAAGAAAGAGGAAAAAGCGAATAATAATAATAATAATAATAATAATAAAAAAGAGACAGTAAGAAAACAAAGGAAGAGAAGGAAATAAGTGATTTGAAGGAGAATGTGAAAAGATATTAAAGGAAATGTAAGAAAAAGAAAGAAGAAGATAAAATGAAGAAAATGGTAAAACAAAAGCAAAATCAACAAAAGAAATAACGGGTGAGCGTGAAATGAAACACGGAAAGAAAAAAAAAAGAAAACACCGAAAGAAAGTAATTAAGGAACCAAGAAAATTATCAAAGCGGTCAATAGAATTGGAATCAGAATACACTCATAGAAATACCGAAAGTAAAAAGAAAAAATATAAATTATCAAAAAGTCTATATAAAAAGAAATATTAGAATTTCCAAGAATAGAAAACCAATAAATGGGTTTAGGTTTCAGTTTTTGACGGATTAAGAGTTATGCGTTTATGTTGTAGAATATGCTGTTTATATAAGCAACATTAAACCAGCCATTTACTACTACTCAGTGAAGATTTCTTCTTTTTACCCATAAACGTTGCAGGAGATTTCGAAGTCGTCTGGAGGATGTGATTGAACCAATGGCGATTTTATTGAATAAATTTACTCTTTAGTATTATTTTTCTGCAGCTTTAGTAAATATATCTGTTAAAATGTGAGATTTCAGTGTTATTTTCATTTTTTACATTATTTAAACGACAATTTATTCATCGCGCCCTGCAAAAAAAATGTTATATATCTTTTTTTATCCCGTAATGTTAAATTAAAAACTATAATTTTAAAAAGTGTAACTTTCCCTAAGTTATGCTGAAAAACTTCCAGATTTTCTTCTGAAATCAAGAAAATACAAACTGTAATGAAAATGGTCAATCTATGAACAAGAGTCCGGACACATTTTAAAACGATGTCCCTGAGGTAGGGGCAAAACATGTAATTCTGAAATAATTCAGTAATTTAGACAAAATATCCAGGGTTGCTGTATTGGGAAGTGGGGTGGGGGAAGATCTCAGGTTTCAACACATTTAGAATTTTAAAATACTAGATTTTTTTTTGCAACACGCTGACGGGCATTGAAATTATTACATTTACTATTGTTGAAGTTATAGCTGAGATTTTTGTCGAGTTTTGCAAAGTCTACGTTTCATTCAATTTCACAAACCAGTCGATGAAATTTGAATAAGCTGATTTTTTGTTTTGTTTTGTTTTGTTTTGGGAAAATACTTTAACATAACCTTTTCTCGCGGTTTAATAATTTAATTTAATTTTAAACAATATTTTTTAAGAAATTTTTAGGATTTCTTACTCGTGAGCATGCAACATACACCTAATCAAAGTAAATGTTTCTTTCAGGATCCAAATTACATTTTTTCAGGCGTTTGCCCTTGTGATTTGTTTATAGTTCTCGCAAACACGGCGAACTGGAAATTGGATTGTTGTTTAAAAAAAATAAACAAAAGATATACAACAAACAATATTACATTTTTATTAAACTCGCATGTGTCCACCAATAATGTTTGTGCTACACATATCCCAGGAGCCCATAAATATTTAATATAAAATATCTTTACACATCACAAGCAAAGAGGTGATACCCCCAATGTAATGGTGACTTATTCTTATCCAAACTACATAAAATCCTACAATATACATTTGAACTCATTTTTTCCCAATTCCTCACATTTAACATACTAGAATTTTTTTGCAACATTCTGATGCATACTGAAATCCTCACAGTATTTAATATTGTTGAAGTTTTCCTTAAACCTTTGAGCTCTGACTACCGCTTTACCAGTGGTAGAGAAAAATGACGTAATGTCCAACCACCAGTTGAACAGGGTTAGAGAAAAATGACTTAAGCCACCGGTTGAACAGTGGGTAAACACTTGTAACTATTTTTATATCTACCGTGAAATGTTACTTACCAATTATTTGTGAATTTTTAACTCAGGAGTTCAGGCAGAAAGGTTAAAATTGTTCAGGAACGCAAGGCTCAAGGGGTTAATCAAATAGTTTAGTATAAATCATATGGAACTTCCCAGTTATTTTTTCAATGCCCGGGGTGGGACGTCAGTAATTTGCATATGTAATTATCTTCATGTGTTTTAAAGATTGAAAGGTCGGTATATTTGGGGTATTTTTTCACAATATGTACCTTAAGTTGTTCATCAAAATTTCAAATGTTTGTGATAAGATGTTTTGTTGATGTCGCCTTGTTGTGTCGGATATCATACTTGTGGCCAGTAAATCTTTAATGTCTCTCCTTTACATTTCAACTCTGTACACAGGTCATTCGTTTTGAATTCATTGTTTTCTGTTACATACTCTTACCCAAACTCACATGAGTCTACCAATAATGTTTGTGTGAAAAATATCCCAGTAGCCCAAAAATATTTAATATGAAATATCTATACACATCACAAGCAGAGAGGTGATACCTCCAATGTAAAGGTGACTTATTCTCACCCCAAACTACATAATATCCTACAATATACATTTGAACGCAGTTTTTCCCAATTCCTCACATTTAACAGACTAGAATTTTTTGCAACATTCTGATGCACACTAAAATCCTCACCGTATTTAATATTGTTAGACTTATCACTGACATTTTTGTTGAGTATCTGTCTATATTTCTAAGATAAGGTATTATGTACACTATTTACATTATTCGGACTGTTGTCCTCATCTTTGTCCCCAGTGGAAAAATCAGGCATGGAGAGAAACGGAAGATCACCGTCCTCTGTGGGATGAAGTTGAGATCATAGACAAAACATCACTGGAAAATTCGTAAACTTAAGGAATCAGCACATATGCTAGGCCACAAAAATCTCCTGAGCCGACCAAGCATAGAAATGAATACAATATGGGAACCAGTAATAAGGAGTGCCAGAGAAAAGCGATATTAACTACAAAAATTGCATTATGAGCTCTGGTAAAAACAAGCAGGGAAAACAGCAAAATTGCAATATGAACACTGGTAAAAAAAAATGATGTTGAAGACATTCGGTTTATAATACCCAGAAAATTCAGGCAGAGATGTTCTCAAGGACACATGGCACAGTGGTCAAAGGCGTTAGTTAGATCCAGTGACAGGACCCAAAGAGTGCGAGTTCAATACACGGTTAAGGCAGTGGAGAACTTGGAGAGGGGAATTAACAGGAGATAACTGACATCCATTAAACATAGCACGTGGAACTAGAACAGTCTACCGCAGCGAACGAAATAAAGGCTTCACTTCGACATTCAAACCGCCCAAAGAAGGCCGGAGTGTACAACGGCCGAAACGTTGTAATAAATATTTTGTTGAGATTTAAAACCTTTAGGTTTCTTTCAAATTTCACAAACCAATCAATGAAATTTGAATAGGCTGAATTGTTTGGAAAAACACTCTGAAAAAAACCCTACTTTGTATTTTAATAATTTCTTTAACTTAAATAGTGCATGGTAAACAATATTTTTTTAAGAAAATTTCTTTTTTTTCTTTTTTAACAGCAAAGAATAAATTCTGAGGATTTCTTGAGCCTGCTCTTGGCCATGTATAAATATTTCTTTCTGCAACCAAGTTCCAAAAAGGCAGATCAAATTCCTGGGACACGTAACGAAAAAGGAGGGCTTGGAGAATCTGATACTCACAGGTCGAATAGAGGGGAAAAGAGACAAGAGAAAGCAATGCATGACATAACCTGGCGGGATGGGTGCCACGAAGTGGTGTAAGGGTTAGCAAGCGTGTCTCGCTAGAACGATGACGACAGAGTAGTGAGATCGATCCTCACTGGGTGCCCCATAATTTCGGCCTTGTGCCACATCTAAGCTACCCTTGGAAAATCACCATAACCTGGTGGGCTTAAGCAAGTGGATGGCAGAACGTGGTCTGGGGGGAGTCGGCAGAGGCACAATACTTATTGAGAGCCACAAGGGTTAGGGGGAAGTGGAGAGCCATGATCGCCCACCTCCTGAAAAGACATGGCACCTGAAAAGAAAAAAATTGTTTATAGTTCTCGAAAACACAGGCCAAACTGGATTTTTGTATATATATATATATATATATATATATATATATATATATATATATAAACTTAAATTTATTTAATAAGTATTTGTTGTTATAATCATTAAATTGTTTTCAAAATAGTGGGAATATTTTGTATGTTAAATAATAAAACTTAATCCCCAACCAAAAAAAAAAAGAAAAAAAAAAATGAATGAACTTTTATTACACCCTAGTAAAACCAACTTAAACTGGTGCCCACTTACCTGTTTGCACTTCTCTGAAAATTTGGTTTCGATCGGTCAATGTATGGCCAATTTGTATGGTAAGACGGACGGACGAAAGTCTCAGAATTTTATATATAGATTAATTAATTGGTTCATTTCTGTAGGTTATTTAAAACCAGAAAATATTTATAGATTATGAGATTTAATGTGGTTGGAAATAATGATTTAGAGATACAAGTCTTATTTATGAAGACATAGCTAGTGAGGGAAGAAAATATGGATTCCTACCTTTTCCTAAGGAGACTTTGCGCGTAAGTGAATATAACGAGCCTCGAATTGAAACTCGGCTCTTCAATTAACTATTCCGAGCCATTATTCATTACATCACCCGCACATCCAAGCTTACATCGCTTGGTATTCCCAAGCGGTCACCCATCTAGGTACTGCCAAGGCTCGACGTTGCTTAACTTCCGTAATCGTACGGAAACCACTGTTTCAACATAATAAGACAGAAAGCCCAGAATTTTAAAAGGAATACTGTCAGTCAATGGTCGAATTTATTTGAACTGGGTTTTTTTAACGTACAAAGTATTTCAGTATAGCCAAATGAAAGATCAGAGTTGTGAGGTATGACCAACCTGATGAAACTAACGCTGTTTTCTGACATTCAAGATAATCACTATTAAAATGGATGAGTCCCAAACTTAGAAACACACCCTTGTGCAAATTAATAGAAAGAACTGCTTTAGTTTCCTTTCTTTCACCAAACGGTCGGTTTTAAACCCCCAGAAATATCAGGGTGTAAGCAATTTCTATTTTTCTCATAGCTTATGTCATTTACAGTGGTGTGCAGGAAAATGAATCTATTTTCGGTGTGTATGATTATTGAGGACACTGGAAAACAATTTTTTTCTTTCATGATTCTCCCGTGGAGTTCTTTAAATCCTCGTCGCCAGTGTTGTGGACCCAGAATAGGTCCGAAAGAAAACACGAACTCAGCAATTTAGTGAAAATATATCATTAAACAAAAAGAACGAATACAAAAGTGTTGCACGTCCGACTGATTACAAAGTACAGTAGTCAACTCGTGAACTGTAGACAGCTCTCTTGAGAGGCATAATCTCCCCGTATATATAGTAATAGGACGAGTCCATTTAGTCTATAAAGGTAGGTCCCATAACAATAATGAATTTTTTTTGGCCTTGAAAAATATTGCATCATCTGTGATTGCATCACATTTTCATCATGCCCAGACACTATTGTCTCGACTGTCGATTAGTTGTTCTACGGCCATTGTCTGCGATGGACGTTACTCCAAGGAAGCGGACGAAAATTGTAACGCTGCACGAAAACACTGTCAAGTCTTACCAGGGAGCAAATCAAAGTACTATAGATTGGCCTGAAAACTCTCCTGATTTAAATCTAATCGAGAATCTGTGGTCAATCTTCAAGGAACGACTTCGTGGAATGCAAATACGAAGTACTAACTTATGCTCAGGGGCATGTTTCATTGGAAAAATGTGAAAAAGAGTAAATAATAACGGAATTAATCCTTTTATTTCAATTAAATTGTACAAGAGTGTACATATGGAATACTTATATTTTATTAACTCATTGAACACGAAGAGATCAGGTCTATTGTAAGGAAGAGTACTAAGTATGTCACTATATGATTGAGGCAAGTACGTAGAAAATGATGGTATGTAATTACATCTCTCTCTCTCTCTCTCTCTCTCTCTCTCTCTCTCTCTCTCTCTCTCCCGTTCTCCGTGCTTTATGAGCAACGAGGAATCTTTGAAGTGTGGTTTTCAAAATGGCTACCCACTTGAAGAAAATGATTGGTTGGTTGGTTGGGTTTTATGGCATATCAACCACTGTGGGTCATTTAATGCCAAATTAAGGTATATATATATATATACATACATACATACAAATATACCTATACATATATTAAATATACAGTACTATTAAACATAGCTGGCAACATTGTTTCCAAAAAACGTATAGCTGGCAACATTATTTTTATCCAAAAAACGTATAGCTGGCAACATTTTTCCGAAATCATTATCTGAGGCCTTTGAAGAAAATGAGTTGATCTGTTAACGAAGAAGAAGAAAAAGACAAGCGAGATTGAAGAGAAGAGAAGGAGGAGAGAAAAAACGGGTGGATAGCTGAGAAAGAGTGGAAAATATGATTACCTAAAGAATGAAATAAGAACGTGAAACGAAGGAACGAGATAAAATACAAATTAAACTAGAAATTATAAAAGATATAAAAAAGAGAAAGAAAGAGAGAGATAAGCAAGGGATGAGAAAAAGTCTTGGGAAGAATGGAGGGAAGTAAAAAAAAGGCTGGAAATGAGAAAAGAAACCAAGCAGGGAAAGGTACGGTATGGTCGATATTAAAGATGAAAATAAAATCTAGATCTTTTAGAAAAGGATTTTTACATAGTAATCTGATAAAAATTCAAACAATTTATATAAAATTAATTATTTAAAAAATATTAAATAAATAAATATATCAGTAAAAAGACTACAATTTTTTAAAATGGAGAAAGACAACGGAGATAACACGTAAACTATGAAATACAAAAACAAACAATGCTCTTCTGTCAGTGGAGGTGCAAAAAGTGGCGATTTTTTCCTAGTTCTCTTTTGATTACGTCTTTTGCGGTTAATTGAAAGGTAAAAATGCCGGAGATTTTTAGCGTTTAACTGTTTTTTTTTAGAGCTGTGTTATTTTTTTGAAAACTGTTTTATTCTTTAGTTTTATTCATTCTCTCATATTGAATGAGCGCTTTCTATCTTTGGAGACGGTATTTTTGCAATTATCTTCATCTTCAAAAACATGACTGATATCTTTTATCAAGAGCGACGTGCAAAGATGAAGAATACTTTCAGAAAATTTAACAATTTTTGTTTCTCTTTCCTCGTTTGATTTGGAAGACATTTTAAAGATTTCTTTTAACCCATTTATTTCTTAGCAAACGAGCTCACAAGCCCTTTTTTGAATGAGAAAGAAATAAGAAAAAAAAAGAAGGTTCAAAATGCAAGCGAATCTTTTCCTCTGATGTTCGCAAGATGTGGCGGGTTAGTGATGATTACAAATCACAAAAAGAAGGCGTGTTTAAAACTATGAGAAAACGACAAAAGTATCTTCACTCATGTGGATTTTATCTGTAAACTGCTGCCAGTCATCTTCTCAAACTCAGCATTTCACACAGACGAAAACGAAGCTTGAGTTTACAAATATGAAGGTTATATTCCGTGTGAGTTTGTTTCAAACATCGTCGTCGCCACAGTTATATTCTTTGCTAAAGGAATAAACACATAACACTAGGTGGATACTAGAAGAAAGTTTTATTGTACACAACAAGTACAATATGGAATACGGTACAGTTATACACACAGGTCAATCTAGTAGTGAGTGCCATTAATTGGAAGATCGGACTTGCTTGCGTCGTCTCGCTCTCACCTTCGCTGAGTCTCTCGTAGACAGTGGACTTTATAAGTATTTACTACATATAGTGTGATCATTCATGATGGTGACTGGTTATTCCAATTACATCAATTAATTTCTACAGAAAGATGCTGAGAATGCCATGGGTTGAGAATGTTAACAATGTATACTATGCGTGGCAAATTCTCCTAGCCCTCTTTCCTCGTTATGGGCCAGGCTAATAAGACAGCTTAATTGACTCTGTTATAAAATTTTGTACGAATCTTAAGACCGGCTAGCGATTTACAAACGAGGCCGCATATGGAGCAAGTGTGAGGATTGTGAAATGAGATCACTGTTAGATTGGCTGGCCTTTTATATTTTGCTCTCGTTTCTAGAAGATGATACAGACAAGCAGATTAAAAACTGCTGAGTCCACTATAACACGTTGATCTCCATTCTACCCGCTCCAAGGCTAATCGCCCAAGGGTGTTATGTAGTATATTGAAAGCTGACAAGTTGCTTTTCAGCTAGTCATTATATCTTAGCAAAATATGCATTTTTGTATCTTAGCTAAATATGCACACACACACACACACACGCACGCACGCACACGCATACGCACACACATTATATATATATATATATATATATATATATATATATATTACAGGTAATAATCCGTTCGTATATAATTCAAGTAGATACTATTATATAAAATATTAAAACTGATCCACAAAAAGCTGATCTAATGACGATATTTGCGAAAAAAGCTTACCATGCTCAATAAAAATCGATGTTTTCGGGCAGTACCGTTGAAGATCTCGAAAGCTTTTGACAAGGTCTGGCATTCAGACTTTCCGTACAAGCTGAAAAGTTACGGTATCTCCGGGAACAATTTTGAGCTGATCAAATCATTCCTATCAAATTATGAAATGAAAGATGTATAGAACGACCACTCATCTACATCTTTTCGTACTGACGCTGTTTTTAATCTTCATTAACGACCTTTCCGATGACAGCAGCTCTCAACTTGCCATCTACGCTGATGAGACTACCACTTACTTCTGCCTCGATAGTAAGGATGATCAATCCGACATGGTCAAATTGGCAACTGATGTGCAAAATGACCTTCTAACGTTCTCAGCTGACAGGAAGAGGAAAGACTATATTGAATCTATTGATAGGTCGCCTGCAAAGAACTTCGGTTCAGTGGGTCGAGCGAGACAGTTTTTCTCTCCGGAATCTATCTTGCATATCTATAAGTCTACCATTCGTCCATGCTTAGAATATTGCTAACATACGTGGTGTCCCTGCTACTTACGGGGAGTGCCTTGATAAGATCCAAAGAAGAATCAGCAATATTATTGGCCTTGATCTAGCGGCTCGTCTTCAGTCACTTACCCACCGTCGTAAAGATGCATCTCTCTGGGCCTTTTTATAAATATTTTCATGGTAATTATTCGATTGATTTCTTTACTATGGTACTTAGACTGTATGAATTTAAGCGCAATCCTAGACTGGTGGTGATGTCTCATCAATTTACAGTTGAGCAAGCTAGATGGAGCCATATCTTCCATGCTAACAGCTTCTTTTCTCGCACTTCTTGCTTATGGAACATAGAAGCAAAGAAATGAATACAATATGGGAACCAGTAATAAGGAGTGCCAGAGAAAAGCGATAATAACAACAAAAATTGCAATATGAGCTCTGGTAAAAACATGCAATGATAACAGCAAAAATTGCAATATGAGCTCTGTTAAAAATGCAATGATAGGAGCAGAAATTGCAATATGAGCACTAGTAAAAAATAGTTACTGAAGATAGTATGGTTTATAATACCCAGAAATTCATACAGAGATGTCCTCAAGGAGATATGGAAGAGTGGATAAAGCCGTTAGTTAGATCCAGTGACATGACCTAAAGAGTGTGAGTTCAATAGCTGGTTAAGGTGGTGGAGAACTTTCAGAGGTAAAGTAACAGGAGATAACTGATAACTGACATCCATTAGACACGGCATGTGGAACTAGAACAGTCTACTCCAGTGAGCGAAATAAAGGGTTCAGTTCCACATTCCAACCACCTGAAGAAGGCCGGGCCGTACAACGGCTGAAACGTTGTGATAATTATGGCAGCAAAGATGAGGACCAAAATCCGAATAATGTAAATAGTGTACATAATAACTCATCTCAGAAATATATATATATATGTTTTGCACAGTATTATTTTGCCCTGTTCTTTTCTTCCTTTTTTATTGTTTATTGGAAACTTTGATAATTCTGTTGGTATATTTCTGCCAATTACTCCACCGAAATTGTATCGATGTTTAAAAACTCCTGCGCCGGTTTGTTCTTATATCCAAAACTGAGACAAAGAGAATCCAGCTCACGAGGCATTCTGATCTATCGCTGACCACCCTGGCCCAGACTCTGCACGTTCTGTCTATGGTATTTTCAGAATCCCCCAGTAGAAACTGTCCCTTTTGCTAACGACCATTCCTTCTGCCTTTTTCGCAACTGATGTTTAGTCCTTGTTGCTTGCATTAATAACTTGATTCTGAATTCCTGAAATTTTCTTTCTGTGTCTGTCAACATTTTGCCATCTGTGTATAGTATATTCATAAATATATTCATAAGATTGCGTTAAAAGATGTGTAACAGAATTTGGAATAATTTTATTTTAAATGATTATATATAATATATATTATGGTAAAGTTCATCATATAAAAGGCACAAGGGCCCCTCAATGTACAGGGTCATGGAAGGATGTTGTTGCATGAGTGGTAAGAGTAAGGTGCATAGTCTATGAGGATATGTAGAGAAGATAATGGTTAACCCTATACGTGAAGAGACTAAGGTTGTAATATAAAATTGTAGAATTGAAGGCATTCTCCTGGGATACTGTTTCCCAAAGCAATAGTTGATGCAATGAAGCTGTTCGAGTGGGACTTAATCTTTACTAATGGAATACAAAGAGAATGACGGTAGCTCGTAGTAGAGCGGCGGATCTTAGATCGGAGGATCAGAGTTTATCTATAAACTATATATATATATATATATATATATATATATATATATATATATATATATATATATATATACAAGTGAATATTGAAGTCAATACTCTGACGCGACAGGCTGGACGCAACAGGCTGGAAGCAATTTTCAGTCCGCGAATACTGGATTTTTCCTCGGTTATTTATATATATGGGTCAGTGGTTATTAACCGCCAGAATAGATTGCTCACAATGCACCACTGACTCACATATATAAATAGCCGAGGAATATCCAGCATTCACGCCCTGACGATAGCGTCCAGCATGAAACAGCCTGTCGCCTCTGAGTGTTGTCTTCAATGTTCATTTTTATATTTATATTTACATACGCTCTATCTCTGATATAGAGCACTTGATCTCATAAGTATAGCACACCTTAAAACTACATTTCTTCACACACACACACACATATATATATATATATATGTAAATTTTAAAGTGGACAATGAGTCTCCTGCTTGTACACAATCTTCAGGCCATGTCTGTTGTGTCTTGGCACGATTATTTATATATGCTTGTCAATAGTGCATTATGGGTATTGCTGTAGAGTAGCTATTAGGTTGGTGCAAAAATAATGACGTAATAATGTCGTTGTTTGACGTATTTTTTAACGTCCAAAAACGACATTATTACGTCATTATTTTTGCACCAACCTAATAGATTCTCTTCATCACTATACAAGATGGCCTAGCTCATAGCTTTATATAGTCTACGATTAAGGAGTATAACAGTTGGTTAATAAGTTAATACTAAGCCGATTAGTATTCGGACTGATCTTACTTCGTTTGGCTATACAGCATTTGACCCTCCTCTATTCTTTGTAAGTTTTCTTGTTAATGGTTTGTAACTTATTGTTCTGTGTTTTTTGCATGTATCCGTTAGCACTGGTGATGAATAAAGATATTAACACACATTATTCTTTGTGTATCATTTACCTTGACGACACAACAGGTATCATGGTTTATTGTATTGTTCTAGCGATTATTGGTTAGGCGCTAACGGTTATAGTTTGGTATCTCTAACAAAGATTTCGGATGGTTTTACACGTTATCTTTAAGTTCTCTGATGGTTAATGACGTTAAGAAAGTGCTCTGTAACCAAGGGAGAACATTTGATTATGGAGAAGCTACCTTTTCTGCAGCTACACCCTTCTTCAAATTAATTGAAACAAAATGAATAATTCCGTACTTTTCCAATGAAACATGAGCCAGTGCACATGCTAGTACTTCGTATGTCTATTCCACGAAGTCGTTCCTAGCATATTGTTGAGCGGTTCTCCCCTCTTGGCACAAATGGACTCACCCAGGGTATACATAGACTACTGCTAGTGAATACCCGGAAGAAGAACGAGAAAGAAGAACGAGCGACGAACGAGCAAGAGTCACAGTGAGCAAGCACGTAGACTCAGTAAGAAGTCATACAGTGATACGTCGATACCAAAGACTGTACATATATTTTGCTACTAACCCGCATTCCTGGAATTACTAACCTGCATTACCAGTTTGTATTATTACATTAATACATTTATTTTTCTATATTCTTTCTTGACGTTTGTTATTTATTGGTACCGGATTTCATCCCGGAATCCACAACACAGATCGACCACAGATTCTCGATTGGATTTAAATCGGGAGAGTTTAAAGACTAGTCTATAGTACTTTGATTTACTCACTAAGGCTTGCCAGTGTGTTCGTACAGCGTTACAATTTTCGTACGCTTCCTTGGAGTAACGTCCATCGCGGACAATGGCAGTAGAACAACTAATCGACAGTCAAGACAATAGTGCCTGGGCGTGATGAAAATCTCATGCAATCACGGATGATGCAATATTTTTCAAGGCCAAACAAATTTCATCATACACACTGAAAATAGATTCATATTACTGTACACTACTGCAAATAACCTAGTCTGAGGAAAAAACAGAAATCGATTACACCCTGTCACTCCAGGGGGTCTTAAATTGACCCTATGGTGAAAGAAAGGAAACTAAAGCGGTGCTTTCAATTAATTTGCACAAGGAATTTCTCAGTATTTGCAAGCTGTGAAATTATTAAACATGTTTGAACATTAATCAAATCTGACATAGGGATCGTTTTTAAAACGTCAAACCAACAAATTAGCTGTTAATTTGATATTTCCATTTTCAGTAGAGTTTATACAAATGGCTGTAATTTGTACACATCTGCGCAGAAGAAACTGCCATTGAGCCTAACTGCGTCTAAAATTGTCGCCATCATTTGGCACAACAATCGGAAATTCCAGTAAAGATATTATATAACCATTAAGCATGAATATTGTTTTATACAAGGCACAAGAGCCACTCATGGTAGACGCTTAGTGAATTAAGTTGTTGGAAGTAGATAACGATTGACTCAAAATTTGAAAAAGGTATATTGAAATGATATGGAAATGCTTTCTATCGGGAATCTCTAAAACAAAGACGCGGTACTTGCAAATGAAATACGAAGGGATTGCGGATGATTCAACCTTGTGGATATGGCATGCGGATCTAGATGTAAAGGTCTTAATTTTCTTTTAATCATTTTACCGCAAACAAGGCGGGGGTGCCACTAGTACGCAGGGGTTTACAGAGAGTGAAAACGAGAGAAAAGGCTGGGTATAGTGGGGGTGAAGAAAAGATAAAAGATGAATGGGTTTGAAGACAACAGAAGATGGTGATTGACGTTGCATTTAAATTCTTGAAGATTGTAGTTATCAGGGAAGCAAGTAATGTGAATGGATTTCCAATGTCAGGAAGTGCGAGAAAAGAAACTGTTAGAGTAGAAATGGCGGTTATATTTAGCTGTTTCAACAGTAAAAGTTTGGGACCGATGTGCCAAACTAGCAGCAAACTTAAATTCATGTAGCAGGGGCACCAGCCAAAAAAATGCACGTCAAAGCAGTTTCTATGAAAATATTTGTAGAAAAGACAGAGAGAAGCCACATCACGACTGTGAGAATCTGACTGAATCGATATCCTAAATAAGGATAAATTGCAGACCCTTGTTTGGATTTTGTCAAGTACCTTGAAATGATTAGGAGAGGCACCAAACAAGATATGTCAACAGTATTCAATACTGGAACGAATGGTAAATGTGTAAGATGGACTCTGACGAGAAAAAACCTTCTGGCACGAGGCAATCAACCAACATTCCTTGCAACAGATGCAGCTATTGATTCAACGTTGTTGTTCCAATTCAAATCAATCGAAAACGTGAGGCCAAGAAGTCGCAGTAAAGACGCTCTCCTGAAGTCGAGCAACACCCCTGCTGATAACAGGCAGGGAAGTTTAGGCATTAAAATTTGCAAGCCATTTTCTGCCCGAGTTAACCATTGATTGGAAATTCTGTTGGAGAGCAGCGGCCAGATTAACTTTATCAGCTATGACGGATTTTCTATTGAGACAGGGTTAAATGGTAGTGTCATCTCCATAAATGCCTACGTGGAAACTGATGACATCAGGAAGATCATTGAAGATCAGCAATAGGTCGGACCCAGTATAGAGCCTCAGGGGACACGCGCCTTTGTGTGAAAAGATCTGGAAGCGAGCCCGTTCACAATTTCATAGGAATAATTGGATTAAATCAAGCAATCCTCCTGTAATACC
This sequence comes from Acanthosepion lycidas, assembly GCA_963932145.1. Classification (NCBI taxonomy): domain Eukaryota; kingdom Metazoa; phylum Mollusca; class Cephalopoda; order Sepiida; family Sepiidae; genus Acanthosepion; species Acanthosepion lycidas. The sequence goes on from OZ010598.1 coordinate 15,333,076, forward strand.
GTATCCCTGAAGCTTATGTAGAAGACCAGCAATGCCAAACCCTGTAAAACGCCTTTGAGATATCTAGAGTCACGGTTGGAGCTTCGATGTTATTACTAAGAACTTGATATACATATACATTCATAGCCTTAAACACATCAGCGGTAGACCAGGCAAAACGGAAGCTATATTGTTTGTAGGGATGTAGGTTGTGAGAGGGAAGATACTTAACCACTTCAGCATTGATTAAAGCATTGATTAAATACTTTGCCGAAAGTCGGTAGGCGATTAATAAGACGATAGATAGAAAGATCAGAAGGTTCTCCAGAGATCTTAAAAACAGAGACAACAGAGGAAAACTTCCACCAAGTTTGGGAAGAACTGTGGCTAGCTAGGGATCACATTTCTTTAGGACGACGACTTGCTTTATAGAAATGACGTCAGAGACTAGTGACGGGGATATGAGCATATCACGCCAGATGATCCGAGTGTTGAGTTGGAAAAGAATTTCCGAGCAAAGCATTCTACCTTATATACTGTATAATGTCAGGACTTCGAAAAGATTGAATAGGGAAGAAATTGAGGATTTTCTGTTTTTCAGCACTCTCTTGCTGACAATAAGCTCTAGAACAAGCTTGCGAGATGCTATCAGTCAGCCATGTTCCATGCGTGATACATGCTTAGGCGATCATTTATCTTTCGACACATGACTGAAGAGGCAGATTTTTCCCGCATTACGTTGCCATATCTTTCTGCAGTAGACTAGTTGTTATCCAAGGCTATAGAACTCGGTCTGTCCTGCTATTTACCCATAGCTGATGGGGAGAAGAAGAGGATTCATACTTTTCCCAAGGATATTAGCACGTAAGTGAATGTAATGAATTCGAGTGGAACTTGAACTCGGATCTCCCATTCCTCTATCCGAGCCGCTAATGCGATACGTTGTTTCATTCTATCTGCAAAGAAGTAACTTTGCTTCATTGAGAACAGGCTTGCATTCATCATTACAATCAGAGACAAAGAGACGGCTGTTGCAATCAGACGTTCCCCTTTTGTACAACCGGAATAAGTGATTTCTGTGGGCCGAGCGGCCAAGAAGATGAATACGGTTTAACTTGGTATTTCCTTGCTGGAATGAAAACACCGATGAAGGCTTTCACCTACGAAGATACCTCAGACGCCCATTTTTGAACAGGATGATGAAAAAATTCCTTCCATGGGACGTCACGGAATGAGTCCCAAGCCGCTTGTTGATAGCAGAATATTCTGTTGGTAAGAGGTTATTGGCTGGTCTAGAAGCGGAAGATGTTTACAGACACTACCGCATGATTAGAGTTGCCAAGAGGGCGGAGCTGCGTAGTTCGACAAGCGTCATAGATAGGGGTAAAAAAAGAGATCGAGAAGAGAAGCATATCTGCCGGGGTTGCTGGAGAAATGCAAGAGGGAAGTCAATCACTTGCGCGAGGTATTGAGTGATTTAGAAGTTAATGGTTCAGATGCCAGCGAGGCCAGTGACACAGTGTTTAAGCCACCTGGTATGGTGGCTATTAAAGTCACCGAACACGAATATATTGCTAACGGGTGTAGGGAGACATATTATCGGAAATACTATCTAGACACACAACAGTCTTGAGAGGAAAGAGAACAGTAGAGAAAGAAGAGAGAAATTACTGAGTTAAGTAGAACGAGAGGCGACACATGTAAAAATGGTCTGATGATTCAAGTGAAAGTTCCATAGCCAGCGGGAGATGTTCGCAGACATAAACTCCCAGGCCATACATGTGGACTTTAGAGTCCTTTAAAAGGAGAGGAATGTAGGTTTCCAACTGTTCCGTCAATCCGATTTCACTCAAAAGTCTTGGATCTACCCATTACCCAGACAACTACCCAGTGTCCCACAAGCTAAGATTAGTAATGTCTATATTTCTGAGATGAGGTATTATATACACTATTTACATTATACAGACTATTGTCCTCATCTTTATCGCCATATTTATTACAACGTTTCGGACTTTCAGTATCTGTCTATATATTTGAGATGACGTATTATGTACACTATTTAAATTATTCGGACTATTGTCCTCATCTTTGTCGCCATATTTATTATAACGTTGAGGCCTTTCATTATCTGTCTATATTTCTGAGATGAGGTATTATGCACACTATTTACATTATTCGGACTATTGTCCGCATCTTTTTCGTCATATTTATTACAACGTTTCGGCTTTTCAGTATCTGTCTATATTTCTGAGAGGACGTATTATGTACACTACATTATTCGGACTATTGTCCTCGTCTTTGCCGCCATATTTATTACAACGTTTCGGTGGCTGTACGCTCCGGCCTTCTTCAGGTGGTTGAAATGTCGAACTGAACCCTTTATTTCGCTCACTGGGTAGACTGTTCCAGGTACAGACGTGAAATAGGCCCCGGATAACGAGTGGATATGTTCGCCAACATCAATTACATCCGGTTTTTCACCGTTAGCGGGGGGACAGCTTGGCATGTATAGATACGGGCCTCTCTGGAACGGGCCTCGATCCGTGTCTTTGTGGGATGGCTTATGCTGGTGGAAGCAACGGGAGAATCAGCGGTCGGCTGTTGGAAAGAGACAGTGTCTTGTGAAGTCGGTCCCATGGCACTTTATTCCCATCACTTTCTCCTCTCTCCGCCCTAGTAGGATGGCGGAGAAATCGGTTAGGTGTTTTCCCCACTCTCAACACACTCTTTGCTTACAGTACAAAAATGACATTAGTCTAAATCAAGTCGTAGCCATCGTTTATGCATGTATGTTTGTGTGTGTGTGTGTGTGTGTGTGTCTATACATGCTGGCAATTAACACGATATACACATTTACATTCAATGCCCTTGTTATTTATTTCTATCCGGGTATAATTTTCAAATTAATAACTTTAAAAATTGAAATGCCTTTGAACTGACATTCGAGCCGATATTGTAAAGGATTTCCTCGTCAATTAAGTGTGCGGATCTCCTTTCAAGTCTTCAAGTCTGTTCACTTGTGACTGCACTTGATCCCAGAGAAGACAGATTTTGCAAGAGAGACTTCTTAATATGGGTTTCAGTCCTCAAATATGAATATGAAAACGTATTTTAACGACTGGCAATCGCCAGCAGGTGATGGGTTTAATTTGGGAACGGGAAAAGAGAGTGTAGTAATAACAGTCATTCATAATAATAATAATAATAATAATAATAACACAAAGTAGAAGAAGAAGAAGAAGAAGAAGAGAAAGAAGAGAAGAAGAAAAAGAAAAGAAGAAAAAGAAAAAGAAAAGAAGAAAAAAGAAGAAATGAAGAGGAGAAGAAAAAGAAAAAAGAAGAAGTAAAAGAAGGAAAATGAAGAATAAAAAGAAAAGAAGAAAAAGAGGAAGAAGTAAAAAGAAGAGAAGAAGGAAAGAAGATGAAAAAGAAAAAAGAAGCAAAACAGAAGAAGAAAAAGAAGAAGGAAAAAGAAGAAGAAAAAGAAAAGAAGAAGAAAAAGAAGAAGAAAAAGGAGAAGAAGAAAAACGAGAAAAAGAAGAAGAAGATAAAATGGAAAAGAAAAAGAAAAAGAAAAGAGTAAGAGGAAAGAAGACCCATGACAACAGCAAATATGGGGGCAGATAAATAAAAGTAAAAGTGAAGAAGGGGAAGTACAAAGGAGAAAAAAATGGAATTTGAAATGATGAAGAAATACATTAAAAAAAAAAGAAAAGAGAAGTGAAAAAAATGCGAATGTGGAGATTTGGTTTAAAAGAAGGGAAGAAACATTGTGGAGAAGAAGAAAAACGAATGAGGCCATAAGCAGACAACATAAATAAATTCGGAATAAAAATGGAGGGAAAAATTATCAGAACTTCAAAATGGTAAAAGAAATGTAGGCGGAGAAAGAATGAGGAAAAAAATATGGAGGAGGACAATCAAAATAAGCTAAAGGAAAATGAAGAGAAAAATGTGAGAACGGGAAGAAGAAATATAAGGGAAGCGATAAGAAATATATAAAAAAGGCGAAAGAGAAATGAAGAAAAGGAAATACATGCGAAAGTGGGAAGAAGGTGAAAAAGAAAGGAAGAAAAAATATTTTGGAAAAGAAAAAAAAACGATGAGGGAATAGGTAGATGAAAATGAAGAAAAAAACTAAAAATTATGAAGAAGACAAAAGAAAAAAAAAACGAGATGCGGACGAAGAAGAATGAAAAAAAAAGATAAGAGGATGATCAAAATTGGCTAGAAGAAGAAGAAGAGAAGAAGAAGAAGAAGAAGGAAGAAGAAGATAAGAAAAAGAGAAGAAGGAAGAAGAACAGGAGAAGGAAGAAGAAAACACAGAAGTAAAATATGAAAAATGAAATTACTAAGTAAAATGTGAAGAAGAAAAATATGCTGAATGAAATGAGGAAGAATACGAAAAAGAAAAAAAAGAATATAAGATTAAAAAGAAAAGGAATAAAAATAAAAATACGAAAAAGAAAATACGAAGAAGAATAAGAAAGAGAAAATGTGAAAAAAAATATAAAGAAGAAATAATGAAGGAGAATAAGAAGAAGAAATTGAAAATGAATACGAAGAAAAATAAGAAGAAGAACAAGAGAATGAATACGAAGAAGAAATTGAAGAAGAAAAACGAAGAAGAAATTGTAGAATGATACAAAAGAAGAAAAATAAAAATACGAAAAAGAACAGGAAAGAAAAAATGCTAAGAAAAATATAAAGAAGGAATAATGAAGAAATTATGAAGTATATGAAGATGAATAATGTTAAGAACAACACAAAGAAAAAATACAAGAAAAAATATTACAAAGAATAAAAACGAAATAAGAAGGAAGAGGTGAGAAAGAAGAACAACAAGAAAACTATGACGAAGAAATAGAAAAAATACGGAGAGTAAAAAAGTTAAAAATTACTAAAAATACAAAAAAAAATACAAAAAAATACGGAAAAGATAAAGGAAAAGAAGAAAAACACAAAGGAGATATATATATATAAAAAGAAGAAACATACGAAGAAAAATAAGTAAAGAGGAAATTTATGATGATGAAGAAGAAGAAGAAGGCGGAGAAGAAGAAGAAGAAGAAGAAGAAGAAGAAGAAGAAGAAGAAGAATGCAAAGGAAAATATAAAAATGAAAAATACGAAGAATACAAAGAAAAATACGAAAAAAATTGGGAGAATACCAAGAAGACAAATTCTAAGAAAACTCAGAAAAAGAAGATACGTTAAGAGAACAACAACAATGATAATAATAATAATAATAATAATAATAATAATAATAAGTCACAAAGATTAGGGAACTGGAACATGATGAAGCCTTTTAAGTGCCTAGGAATTAGCGAAGGAGATGGCATACAACACCCCCAAATGAAGGAGACGTTAAGAAAGGAGTACTAAAGGCGTGTACATCTGGTAATAAATACCGAGCTAAACTCAAAAAACAGAATATCAGCTATAAACACATTGGCTGTCCCTGTGGTGCAATACAGCTTTAAATGTCCTTAAGTGGACCATAGATGAAATTAAGCGAATGGACGCCAAAACGAGAAAGCTTCTCACTTGCTACCGCATGCATCATCCCAAAGCTGGTATTGATCGTCTGTATGTGCCCAGATCCGAAGGAGGCAGAGGATTAGTTCAACTAGAACTGCCCTAAAAAACTACAACAACTGGCCTCCAAAGATAAATGATACTTGGAAACTACAGAAGAATTGGATGATGATATGTGTCAAAGAACATGAAAGTAGTAAGCGTCTTTATTCCGTAATAAAGGAAGCCAACAATTTCAAAATGGAGTTTGAAATGGGCACAGAAATACAATTAATGCACAATACACCGGTTGAAGCCGCAAAATACTTAAAGAAAGCAAAGACAAATGCAACCGGCCAGATACAGAAACAATGGTAAGATAAACTGTTTCATGGCCAATAATCTGCTCGTACCAAACAAGCTGACGTAGACAAAAATCGTACCCATCAGTGGTTACATAGTGCAGGGTTGAAAGCCGAAACTGAAGGTTTTATCCTTGCTGCACAGGACCAATGCTTGTTAACTAGAAATTATCAAGCACATATACTAAAATATTGTGTTAGCCCAAAATGCAGATTCTGAGAAAAATATCCAGAAAAGATTGATCATCTTGTATCAGGTTGCACGATATTGGCACCCACTGAATATAAAACTCGGCATGACAGAGTCGGCCAATATCTGCACTGGAAAATGTGTAACTTCTACGGGAAGGAAACTGAAAGAAACTGGTATGAACACCACCCAGACCCGGTTACGGAGATAGGACCTGTTACAATTCTATGGGACTACACAATACACACTGACAGAACAATCAAAGCCAACCGCCCAGACATTGTTATTAAAGACCACAAACAAAAAAAAGTGCCTCCTTATTGATATGGCAATCCCTGCAAACTGCAATGTATCTTTGAAGATATTCAAAAAGCAGTCAAAATACAAGGGTCTTGAAATAGAAATATCAAAAATGTGGTACATGGGAACATCAACAATCCCTGTTGTAGTTGGAGCCCTAGGATTGGTTGGAAAAGATTCCAGTAGACTAATTGAGGGGATTCCTGGAAATCTATGCCTCAAGGAGATACAAAAAATTGTTCTGACAAGTACAGCCCACACTTTACGAAGGGCTTTATCTATGTAATCTTTTGGGGTTTTTTTTGTTTTGCCTGTGGAAAGTGTTGTGATGCCATTTCTAACCTTAGGTCCCTGGGCGGGACCCGTAAAGAAATGTGTAAACGCCAGAAATCAAAGAAAAAAAAATGATAATAATCCACTATATAAAGATTAGCTAATTGCGATGAAAAATCTTTAATTTATTCATTGCAATAGCTAGACATCGATTCCAATTATTTTAATCGAATTATTCTGGAATATTGAATAATATTTTGAAATATCTCCATGGCCACACAAGAAAAAATCTTAAATCTTAAGGAAAATATATGCCTACGAAGTTCTTTCTTTATTTCGTGCAATTTGTCAATAACACGACTTGAGTATAATACGAACCAGTGTTTCGAAAAACTTTTTTTTCGTATTTTTCTAATGAAACATGACCCAGTGCACATATTACTACTTTCTATGTTCATTCCACAAAGTCATTCATTTCCAGATTGAACACAGATTCTCGATTTGGATTTAAATCAAGAGTTTCCGGGCCAATCTATAGTACTTTGATTTGCTCACTGGTAAAGCTTGCCAGTGTGTTCGTGCAGCATTACAAATTTCCGTACGCTTCCTTGGAGTAGCGTCCATCGCAGACAATGGCCGTAGGACAAGTAATCGACAGTCGAGACAATAGTATCTGCGTGTGATGAAAATGTGATGCAATCACGGATGACGCAATATTTTTTAAACAAATATCATCATACACTCCGAAAATAGATTCATATTACTGCACACCACTGCAATTGACCTAATCTGAGAAAAAATAGAAATCGATTATACCATGTCATTCCAGTGGGTCTAAAACTGACCGTATAGAGAAAAAAAGGAAACTAAAGCGGTTGTTTCAATCAATTTGCACAAGGGTGTATATAATTCGGCAGAGAAAAGACATGTATCAACCATTCATTGCAAAATAATTAATTGCCATATATCCACACATGTTCCGGCAATAATCTGCCACAAATTTGACAAAGTAAGAATAAAGTTCATCAATTTCTTGCAGACACTAGTTCTAGTTAGACTAAAATCAGTGGGAACCATATTTTGCATATGTAAATGGCGGGTGTAAAGAAATTGAATACATTTCAGCAAGGATATATTTTATATTTTGGCTTTTATATAACAAGATAAAAATACACGAATATACATGGAAAATAAAGAAGACGTTACATGTTACGAATTATATAAGGGATACATATACGTGTTGTTATCTGTATCTGTGTATTTGTAAAATCAGTAACTAAGGGGGAAAATATCGTCATACAGGGCTGGGGGAGCAAGGTCCCGGCAAAGTTGTCACACTGATTGATGCATGCTAGAAGTTAAAGGGAAAAAAGAGAACTGGAAGTGTCCTGATTTTACTGCTGCCTTACAGTGACCCCTAACAAGTTCTTGGCGAAACTGGCTATGTGGGGATAGCCCACACGCTAAGCTAAGTTACTGCTCACACAACGATAATAATAAAAACCTGTTACACCTATTGTCAAGCTCGAGAGATGTCTCCCATTCTTCTTCTTCTTGGTGTCGTGTCTCTTCAAGAATTTGGAGATAATGGCTCTCCATTATTTCCTATCCTTCTTACGTCAACGGTTGATTCATTAACGATTATTGCTGGAAGAGTCTATCAATATCTGTCTATAAATCTGAGATCAGGAATTATGATTACTTGCATTATTTGCATTATTCTGACTGTTATCCTAATCTTGATTGCCATATTTACAAGGTTTCGGTCACCGTATGCTCCGGCCTACTTCAGGTGATTGGAATATTTCTTCACTATCTGTCTATGTCTCTGAGATGAGGTATTATGATTATTTGCATTAAATGAGAGGAACGGGTAAAAATGAAGACATGAGGGAGAGGAAGATAACTTGTTTGATGAAGGGGCGGGGTGTGAGTTTAAACGAAATTGTTCCAGACTGGGCCTGTTACCTCTTCATCCCTGAGGCCCGTTAGGTATGACGCTTGAGTCATATCGTAATGGTCAGGGTTCGATTTATCTGTAGTGGTGGCGCACTGCTGATGAGTCCCCAAAATAGGACAAAACAGCCGCCCAGTACTTTCTGCATACTGCTGAGAATGCTTCTAGACTCAATTACTTATATATATATATATATATATATATATATATATATATATATATATATATATATATATATTTTCTGTAGTATTTACAACGTCCGATTTTTCATGAAATAAATATTAGTCAAGAAACGGCTTGATTGATATAAATCAATACAACTTTCAGAAAATGAAGGACAATTTAAGACCTAAAATAATCAGAACACTTCTAACATTGGTTTCTTATCAATGTGCTATCATCAGGCATCATGTGTGTGTCTGTGTGCGTGTGTGTCCTCACGTCTTTTCATCGATCTATGACAGTCTGTTTATATCTATCTATCTACCTCGGTCTGTTAATATCTATTTATCTCGTTCAGTTAATATCTATATCATTCTGTTCATATCTATCTAAATATCTATCTATCTATCTATCTATCTATCTATATATATATATATATATATATATATATATATATATATATATACATATATGTGTGTGTGTGTGTGTGTGTGTGTGTGTGTGTGTATAAATTTGAACTGTCCCGCAACTCGCAATTTATTTTTCCACATCCTGCTTTGTCTCCCACCTCCCTTCCTTTCGGAAACTACTTAAACTTCAAGTGTTTGTTGTTTTTTTAATATTAAGTACCTACTTTTTCTCAGTATCCAGAAGAAAAAAAAACAAAAAAAAACAAAAAACGTCCTGACCAAACGCTCGGCTGGATCTCAGAGGGAGGAAAACTTTAGAAAATATTTTGATTGGCGCCATTATTTTGGTGGGGATCGTCTCCGAAAAACAGCCCAGATTTATTGAATTACGAAAATTACAGATAACATAATACGATTCTGAGAAAGGATGGCACACAATTATCAACACACACACATTTATATATATATATATATATATATATATATATATATGTGTGTGTGTGTGTGTGTGTGTGTGTGTGTGTGTGTGCATGTGTGTGCTTGTGCACAAGCTCATATGAATATTGCTATAGATATATATATACACTTTACATATATATGTCAGCTATATATCCACTGAGAAATGTACATAAATGTAGATATATCAAAATAAATATATCTGTACTTATAAAGTAAAAACATGGAAAATAAACTGTGTATACATAAATGTAAGTTTATACATAATGAGGGTGCGATGGATAGATTGTCGTCTAAATGACGCGAAAATGAAATTAACACTGACATCTCATTTTAACAGATATATTTACCAAAATTACACAAAAAATATCTGGGAATACTAAAGAGTAAATATTCGCATTAAAATGGCCATTGCATTCAACCAAGGCCACCAGATGACGTCGGAATCTCCTGCAACTCTTCTGAACGGTCTTTTTGTTTAAGTTGGTGAATACTGCCATAATCCTTGCTTTCAGTTCATCTTTGGTGTTACAAGGAGTTTTGTTGGTCTCTCGCTCAACTGCACCCCACACATAATAATCAAGGGGGTTGCATTCAAGGGAGTTATGCGGCAGATGTAAGGGATGATGTGGTCGTAGAAATTGTCTGACAGCTATGACTGGGATCTCCTGCTAATTTGGCATGGTGCAGAATCCTGTTGCCGGCCATAGGGTCTTCCAGCAGCCACCCTCTTGACCCAAGAGTGCACTACCTCTTCAAGCCACTTGATATATACATCCCTATTGGGTCTGAGCTTCTGTTAGAAGATGAATGTAGGCATAACGTCGCAATCTCGAGTGATCATTCCAAACATCTTCGTAATCACCATTGGACTCATCCAACTCTTTCCGAATCCTCAGCACCGTCCTCAGATTGATATCCAAACATTTTCAAATGTTCGTGTTGGAGATTCCGTCGCGAATACCAAGATAAATTTATTTAATATTTGTCTAGTATCAATGCATTTTATATCTACTGTTTGTTTATTTAATACATTCTACATATAGCGATTCATATAAACATTACAGTTTTCATTACATATGTGTATTTTCTTATTTTGTATTTTAACGATGGAGAACGTATTTATTTTGAACTATAAATATTTAGCTTTAAAGCTAGGACCCGCCATGTTTGTTCACGGAGGCAAATCATTCCCTTTGATAAGGAGCAAGACCGATTGTTTCCAAGAACAGTTACATTGTGGAACAGGCTCCCAAGAAAATGCTTCTTTGACAACTACAGTCTTAGTCTCTTTAACCGATTTCTATACTATATGTCCTGATAATAGATGCTTCTTACATCCACCTTCCATTATAACAAACTCCCTCGATGATGCTTTCCTGACAACTACAATCTTGGTCTCTTTAAGTCCAGGGTCAACTGATATCTATCCTCGTGGGTTGAAGCTATAGAATCACAAAGATCTCTACACAAAACTGTCACAGAAACCACATGACTTGAGGACTACCAACAGCAGCAATAACTACAAAAGACAAGGAAGCAACGCCACGGCGGTGAGAAAGGGGCTGATGTCGAGATGCTAGGTCAGGACCGATAACATTACAGATCCATCTTTGGATTTTGTCCAGAAGGTCAAGATATACCGGGTGTAACAGCAAAATTATCCAAATCATGTTACTGCATTATTGTCCATCCGGTAACTATCAAAAAATCACTAAACTAACTGAATTTCTTTACCAGGTTTTCAGATAAGACGTTTAGTAATATCGACACCATTCATCGTAAGAATCACGGAAAAACCCTTTGAGCTATTCGACTAGAAAGAGAACAGGTTAAAATCGATTTGTGTCAGCTCCACTAAAATCTTCCTGACTGAGCAATGGTGAGAGAACAAAGATCATTCAGGCCTTCAATAATGGTGCCAAGATTCATACTCTGTCTTTCATCTTCAAAATCCATTCAAGAACCATCAAGAAAACGGTGAATGTTTAAAAAATGGAACAATAGAGAGGAAAACTCGATCAGGAGGTCACAACAGGAAGAGGGATCCTCATTTCAAATTAGAGCTAAAGAGATCAATCAGAAAAAATCCAACTCGATTCATAATACGTTTAGCACCTGAGAGAAGAGTTTCAGCTATGACAGTGAAGAGAATAGTGAAAAAAGATTGAAAATGAAATCGTACGTGAAAACTTATCACTCTAGGACAGAAAGTTAAAAGGTTAGATTGGGCGAAGTTTATCTTGAATAAATTGGAAAATGATCCTGAAATACACATACACACACACACACACACACACACACACATATATATATATATATATATATATATATATATATATATATATATATAAAGAAGAGTAAGATATATAATCCGGTGTTTTTATAGATATTTTTATTTTTACAAAATAGTGCTCAATGTAAATTTACAGAGCATTAATATTATAAATTAATTGATTTAAAATATGGTTTCAAATATTCAAATAAAGTTTATATATATATATATATATATATATATATATATATATATATATATATGTATATATATATATATATATATATATATATATATATATATATATGAACTTTATTTGAATATTTCATGAACTTCTGGTCCTTTAAGTAATTATGAACATATTATTTTTGTTTTTGGTCGATTTCATCACGATTCTTCTATTAAGCTTGGACAGAAATAATACATTTTTATTTGTTCAAACCACAGTCCAATAGTGTTATAAAATCCTCGAAGAATTCCAGTAAGATATCTTTCATCATTTCTAAGGTATAAAGATTCGAAAGTTAATCTAACAATTGGACAATTTTTACAGTTACACGACATAGCCGAAGCACCAGACCAAGTATGGCAGCAATATTCAGTGTACGGTCGAATGATAGATTTAAAAATTACATATATATATATATATATATATATATATATATATATATATATATATATATATATATATATAGTATTTAACAAATCCGTTGGTATATAATCAAAGTGGACCCTAGCAATATAAAATATTAAAACTGATCCACAAAATGAGCTCAATATATTTACTATTACAGGGCAAGTAATTAATAAACAATAAAATCCCAAATCACCTCATGTGAATGGGGAATAGCCTGTTTCGGCAGATGAAGATATCGGTCTTCTGTCTTATCAACCCCGGTGTGAACTGAGTTCGTGTCAGAAATGAAAAAAAACAGTCGAAAAACTAATACAGAATTTATCCATTTCAGTGTTTTAGTCAGACGACAGGCACGAGGCAGGGATCATGGGAGGGTGGATGGTATTTGTCTTAAAGAGAAGAAGAGAAGTGGTTTAAAAATAACTTTAAATATATAGATAAAAGCATGTAATGGATTACTGGAAAGAGAGTTGGGGATCTTAGGAGAAAGTTTATAAATTATAATTAATATAATGTAAAGAGGTTATAGAGGAGGATATAGAAATTAGAATTAGTTGTAATTTCGACATTTGAAGAGTTAGAGGGGAGAGCATATTATAGAAATATAGTAACTAATTAAATTAACTTTATTATGGAAATTTGAATTTGTTTTTATGTCGACATTTTAACATTAATTCATTCCTCTGATTCAATAATTGCCTTTGATTATTGTATTTTATTAGTCTAATTTTTTCTCCTAAACATAAGTCACTCCTATTTCTAAGACTATTAGGGGTACGTGCGGAACCTATAATCTTCCAAACTATCTGCGGCCTCAAAACATTCTCCTTCAATTCCCCAAATAATTTTCATAGAGCTGTCTGATGTTTTAGTTTAGTGTTACAAAATGAGTGCCTATGGGTATAAAATCTCTGTTTGCATTCCCACGCGGAAATTCTAATTTAAACAATACAATTTTTCATATTTTCTTTGGGGAAAATGATCGCTTGATATATAAACCTGGTAGATCTCTGCCCTCTACGGGACAATTTTCTTTAGATCTACAATTACAAGAGGGTTCAATACTAGGTTTGTGTTTATCACACAGAAATTTCTTAAAATATGGTTATTGTGTGTGTTAATAATTTTATACATGTTATTGGTACAGGAGTAGGTAATCTTAATCATTTTCCTATTGAAGATCTTACTTAGAGAGTTATTTTTTGAAAGTTTTTATTTATTAAATTTAGAAAATACTGTCCGAAATTAATAGTTGACAGTTTGCAGAAGGGGAGGTGTCTAACGATATAATTTTTCTTTTTCTGTATCTACATTTGTGTCTTAGATCCAAAAGAAAATCAGTAGGGCTTCTAAATTACTGAAATTTCCACTAAACTTATAGTTGATTATCTAGATATCACCCTTAACCTCATTATAATAAAAAGTTTAAACCGTACCTTAAAGACAAATGAAACCTCCCACCTATATTAATATTAATTCTAACCATTCCAATGACATTGTGAAACAGATACCTCCCACAGTCGGAACATGGATTAGTCGATTGTCATCTGTTACGTGTTGATAATTGTAACAAAGGAAAAAAAAATGATTTACCACAACACAGAGCTAAATCACAAACAAATATTTAATTTACTAAAACACAACATAAAATATATACAAGATAAACAATTGTGGCCTACAAAACAGAAAACACAGAGTTACTGGCGAAGTGTTAGGAGGGAGAAGGACGGGAGTCAAATATCTTTATCACTTCAGTTCTAGCGAAGTAATCGAAGTGCTATATTTGGAAATCCACAAAGGTGTGTAAATAAATATTAATTTTTAGTTTAGTCAATGAAAATTAGTCAAAATTCTATTTACCAAATTTGTTCCATGATATTCTCTTTTGGGTTTTGGTTGGTCGGCAACTTTTTATAGAGATTCTTTCGGCTGGATATAATAGTCCTTGAATCAAAAACCGGAGTTGATAACAGCAGAAATTCACTTACATCAACTGCCAACCCTTTAAAAAAAATCCCATTTTTATAGGGGCTAACACCTAATTTGCATTTTTCTAGATGTTTCTCGAATCATCTTGATTTTTCTCGAATATACTAGAATGATCTAGAATCTTCCAAACATTCTATTTCTAATTTCTCTATTTTACAACTACTTCATGAATGAAAACTTTTTTGTAATAACAAGTAGGACTCAGTGGACTCCCTTATTATAGAAATGCATCCTCGTAACACATCCAACATAAACATTTTTAATAAAAATAAAAATAAAATTGTATAAAAATGTTCTACATAAAAGTGGTTTTAAAAATAAATTATCTTATCTAACCCCTATAAGTAATACAGAAATATCTAAAGTGAAATGTAGACACAGAAAAAGAAAAACTGTGATTCAAACTCCCCTCTGTAAACGGTCAAATATTAAAATCGGACAGTATTTTCTAAAGTTAACCTGAGCCGCTAGCCATTACTTCACCATGATATATTCAGTTACACAAAAATACCGTTGCGAAAGGTAAGAATCCACCTTGGCTCCTCCTATCTATGGGTTAATTATGGGTTAATATGACGATAAACTACATCCACGTACGATAAATTACGTCTGACAGCATGGCCTCTGACAAGGAGGTATGGAAGAGCGTGGAACCACTTCATACTGGCTGGTGGTCCCAGGTCCACTCTGACCCGGGGTGGTTACACTTGTTAGGGCTCCGGCTATTGGTAAGTAGTTGACCCCCAAACTGGGGTCAAAACACTATGAAAGTATAAAAATAGGTTTTAATACCAGAAATACTTTGTAAAAAATTATTACCAGCAATACATTATTACCAACAATACATTTTTGAGCGAAAAAAAATACCATTTATAGATTTAAAAAATAAATTACCAGAAATACATTTTTGAAAAAAAAAGAAAAAATTTCCAGCAATAAAAATCTTGTCGGCATTAAATAACCTATTGAGATTGATATGCAGTAAAACAAAACAAAGAAAACTAAACTAAGAAAGGAAAACAAGGTATGATTAACATGAATTTTCATGGCAATCATTCTGATAATTCCTTGAATTTAAGTGCTAGATTGGCAGCTAGGTCTCACTATTTTACTGCTGAAATCACTAGATGTGAACATTTTCTATTCTAAAAGAAAGTCGAGTTTGTTTGACCCGCTTTCTTTTCGGTTTTAAGTGCATGATCAATCCTTTTATTGTGTTTAACGGCAATCGGCACAGAAATTAGAACCAGCAGATCGAGTTCAAAGTCTGGCCTAGACTGTCTAAGAAAAGGCACGAATCCGCTTCTTCTTTCGCAAGATAAATGGTATACTAGATTGAGCTCTCTAGAGCAACTGGTCTTGCGGCGGCAACCAGTCGGAGAGAAGGAAAGCTCAGAATTCCAAACACTTCACAATCTTTCCCAAGAATGCACGATAATTCAGCACTATTAAATAAAAAGTAATCTGTTATCACTGACTTTGCGAAGGAACATGTCATTAATAAAAATACTTTTCGTAGACTGGCTCACACCCATAGTCGCAAGTCTAGGAATAGCTTACTATGAATTTACAAACGCGGGCATTCGTGTGAAAGTAAATGCTGCAATTAGAACTTCATTTGTATTCGACGCCGGCAGAACTACTCTTCGCGAATACCTATACTGCTAATAGCACTGAAAATAATGGAATCGTATATATTATTAATAATAGATTGGTATATATTATTAATAATGGAATGGTATATATTATAAATAATGGAATGGTATATATTATAAATAATGGAATCGGATATATTTATAATAACAGAATGGTATATATTATTAATAATAGAATGGTATATATTATTAATAATAGAATGGTATATATTATTAATAATGGAATTGTATACATTATTAATAATGGAATGTTATATATTATTAAAAATAGAATGGCATATATTATTAATAATGGAATGGTATATATTATTAATAATGGAATAACATTTATATTATTAATAATAGAATAGTATATGTTATTAATAATTGAATGGTATATATTACTAATAATGGAATGGTATATATCATAATATTACATTGGTATATATTAATAATGGAATGTTATATATAATTTATAATGGAATTCTATATATTATAATTAATGTAATGATATATATTATTAATAATAGAATGGTATATATTATTAATAATGGTATGGTATACATTATTGACATATATTGACATATATTATTATTAATAGAAGGGTATATGTTATTAATAATTGAATAGTATATATATTACTAATAATGTAATGGTATATATTATTAATAATAGAATGGTTTACATAATTAATCATAGAATTGTATATATTATTAATAATGGAATATTATGCATTATTATTAAAGGAATGGTATGCATTATTAATAATGGAATGGTATATATTATTAATAATGGAATATTATGCATTATTATTAAAGGAATGGTATGCATTATTAATAATGGAATGGTATATATTATTAATAATGAAATGGTATATATTATTAATAATAGAATGGTGTACATTATTAATAATGGAATTATATATATATTATTAATAATAGAATGGTATATATTACTAATAATGGAAAGGTATCTGGTATTAATAACAGAATGGCATATATTATTAACAATTTAATGTTATGTATTATTAATAATGAAATTGTATATATTATTAATAATAGAATGGTATATATTATTAATAATGGAATCGTATATATTATTAATAATGGAATCATATATATTATTAATAACAGAATGGTATATATTATTAATAATGTAATGGTATACATAGTTACAAGTGTTTACCCACCGTTCAACCGGTGGCTGGGCATTAAGTCATTTTTCTCTACCACCAGTAAATCGGTAGCTGGGCATAACGTCATTTCCATGGAAACCACTCTAAATGATTAACCCTTTGAGTCCAGCGTTGCTGAACATTTTTAACCCTTCTATCCGACCTCCTGATTCAAAATTTGCAATTAATTGGTAATATTTCACGGTAGATATAAAAAATATTTACAAGAATTTACCCACCATTCAACTGGCGGCTGGGCAATAAAGCGGTGGTTAGAACTCAAAGGGTTAATGTTCTTTCGGGAAGCATTCTGAAGTTTTTCAAACAAAGATTTAGAAAATATTTGTATATTTATAAATTAACATTAAAATTGATGAGTTTGGATAAAATCTTTGCAAGATAGAAATCGCTATCAGCGCGTTGAAAGACAATTAAATACCTACGAGGGTCAGCATTGTTGAATTTATAATTTTGGTTGAATTTGACACGAAATAAAAGAACCATTACCCTGTTGCTGTGTTGCTACGAGGAATCTTAGAAATTTAAGGGACAACGGAACAAACTTGCAAACAGTCGCAGAACATGTTTGAAGAGATTTAAATGAATACAAACTTCCGGTGATTTCGCACATGCGCAATGCGAAACTATCAGGATTTTCCGGCGTTATTTACATAGTTATAAAACACGTTTCGTTGCCAGGAAAAAAAACTTTGTTTTAGCATTGGATCAAGTTGAAAATGTTTGATTTGTTGCCATAGAACTTTGTTATGTGTGTGTTATATTTACAAATTTAATTATAATTCTTCTGTTAGGTTATTGGCGTTTTTTTTTTTTCTTTTTTTTTTCTTTTTTTTGAATTCAGTCATTAATCAATAAAAAGAATTCGGTTCTGCTAAATTATTTTTATTTACTTTTGGATGATGGCAACTTCGGTTTTAACCAGTATTTGAGTAGCTTAATTTAAGGATAAGGATTTTTTTTTCTCTGGATTGGTTGGTTATTTTTTATGTTTGGATCTAATGATATAAAAGAAGCAGATATTAATATAACTAAATGAGGAGAGAGTTTTTTTTTGTTTTTTTTTTTTAGTTATTTCACTACGACGCAAAGGGGTACGGGGGGGTGAAAGATAATGAGAATGCGTTAGTAATAAGAAATGACAATAAAAAGAACAGAGTTCAAAGTAGACTGAAGATGGCAATTGGCATTGTATACAAAATCTTGAAGTTGTACTTATCAAGGAATCAAGGAATCGGGATGGAGTTACACAGTTAAGAAATGCGAGGAAAATATTAGAATAGAAGAGGTGATTGCATCTCTAGCTAGTTCAACAGTAAAACGGTGAGACCTATCCGCCAATCTAGTAGCACGCTTACATTTATATAGTTGCAGCACCAAGGAGGAAAGCTCTTCAGAGGAATTTCTATAAAAATATTTCTAGAAGAGACAAAGGGAAGCCACGATGAGAAAGTGACTGAAATTGAGATGGAAGGTTAGGATGGATTGCATTACGGAGAATTCTTTGAATTTTGTTATGAATCTTCAGATATATAGTTAGAACATCAGACCAGATATGGCAGCACTATCCAATATACGGACGAATGGTAGATTTATAAATGTACAAGATGGATTCTGACGATAATTTTTCTTCTGGCATGACACAGTGAATCCATATTCTTAGCAGTAGACGAAGCGATTTATTCAATATAAACACATCGTGTGGGAGAATTCTTGGATACAGTAACATATAATGCTTTGACCAAGACTTTTTGTTTAATATATGTCTATATTTCTGAGCTGTCCTGGTTATAACGTCAAACTACATCTGCGTTCGTTACTATCGAACTCTCTGTCTTTGGCAGAGAGGAACCCGGACGAGGTTGTGCCGAAGGACAGAGTTTCATCCGGGGAGGTAGACTGGCCCTGAACCCGTTTATGTGGGCTCTAAGGGAATATTTTTGGCCGAGTCTACGGGCTCGGAGAACCCACTGTAAACTCGGCCTTGTGACACATACACTCCTCGTGGTGGTGGGGGGGCTGTTAAATATTAACTACATCTGCGTACTGGGTAAGATGACAAACTACATCCGACAGCAAGGCCTCTGATCAGGAGGTTTTGAAGTACGTGGAAGCTCCTCTTAATTGCTGGCGTTCTCAGGTCCACCCTGACCCGGAGTGGTAGCAACTTTTAGGGTCTCAGCTAGGGACAAATAGTTACCCTCCCACAAACTGGAGTCAGAACACTATGAAAATGTAAAAATAGGTTTTAATACCAGAAAAGTATTACCAGTAATAAACTTTTGAAGAAAAATTATTACCAGCAATACTAATCTTGTCGGCATTAAATAACCCATTAAAGTTAATATTCCGTAAATCAAACCAAACCAAACCAAATATTTCTGAGATGAGGTACTGTAACTATTTACACTATTTACATTGTTCGGACTGTTGTCCTGATATTTATTGCCATATTCATTCACTGATGGCCCAGTGGATAAACGCGTTAGTTGAAGTAATCCAGTGAGAAGATTAATCAAAAGTTGTGAGTTCGAAATCTGATCACAGCTGAAGTGAACAAAACCTTGTCAACTTGGAGAGTTGAATTACTAAAAAGAAATTTACTGAGATATCTAGAAGAGGCATGGCACATGAAACTAGAAGAATCTACCCCGGTGGACGAAATAAAGGATTCAGTTCCAATCACCTGAAGAAGGCCGGAGCGTAGAACGCCGAAACGTCATCTTTTTGTTTAATGTTACTTTTTTTTTTATCTATTTGTGTTCTTTTATTTTCCTTATTTACCTCTTTTTTTTTTGTTTGTTTGTTTTTTTTTTTTTTTTTTTCATTTTTTTTCTTCCTTAGTTGGCACTCTAACGGCAGTAATAAAGTTACTTAAGATTTAGTCGAATTTACCAAGCTTAGCCAGTGTAGGTGTATGATAATTACAAATTATTATAGGAATTGAGATTTATTCTATCAAAAAATACAAATGTGACACAACGCCAAAAAGATTGATGAGGAAGACAGTTCATCACTAGACTTCCTTTAACTTTATAAGTCATATTCACTGATCCAAGCATGCATCTTAATAATCCTTCCACGACAATATCGCATTTATAAAAAAAATATACATCCTTACGACGATCACTAAAACAACGCACCTCTTAAGGGCTGTTGTTCCCAGGTCCACCCTGACCCAGGGTGGTAGCACCTGTTAGGGTCGCAGCTGTGGGGAAATACTTAACCCCCAAACTGGGGTCAAAACTCTATGAAAATATAAAAATAGGTTTATATAGTAAAAATAACAGCAATACATTTTTGAAAAAAAAATATTACCAGCAATGGATTTGACTAAAACAAACCAGACCCTCGACGACAACCCTCTTTACAAAAATAAGTCAATGAAACCTAATCTAAAAACTGATTTCTTACAAAGAATATAAGTTCTATTCATACGAACCTATCGTAAAAATCTTGTTGGCCGTTGAGGTGTTGATATGCCATAAAACAAAATAAACCCAAACCAAAACAACACATGTTCTTCATGAGTTTCTAAACTCATTCCCCATATTTTCAAACATGTGGGGAGAGAAATAAAAAAAAGTATAAATGATTTCCGTTTATAAAATAATAAAAAATAACCCCATGACAAGATGAAAAATTATACAATGAATATGTTAATATGGGACCCCCTCCCCACTACTAAATGCGGCAGAAAAGTAAGTTATCTGGAAAAAAGAAATGTACGGTGGGAAAATGTAGAAAAAATAAAATTAAAATAAATAAAAAAATAAATAAAACATAAAATGATCCCACCTCTCTAGAGAACTTTGCTTTCTGTCCCCTAAAAAGGTTTCAGGAAGGGAACGAAAAGCAGAAACGGACTAAAAAAATAAAATAAAAAGGGAGCAATGACCATTCATATCACTAGATAAGTTAACCATTTTTTCAAAAAAATAAGATACGGAAACTTTCTACACGAGACTAACTAGGTAAGGTGAGTAAGTTTTTCTCAAAAGAACAAGGACTTCAAACAGAAAGTTTGAGCTGCCACACGGGGTTAGCACCATTGACGCGGACCAATTATAATAAGAATGTGTATTTATTGCTGCATATACAACAAATTTGGCACAGGGACAAAGGAGAAGTGGGGCGAGGCTGGTTAACACAGAAAGGGTGTTTCATTAAGACGGATCGATATCAGCGGTAAAGAAATCAGTGTTATTGGTGAAAATGTATTTATTTCTCTATTGGATCATGTTATATAAGTCATAGCAATTATATGTGAAAAATAATATCACCCAAATGTCCGCCAAATCTTCGGCGACACACCTCCACTTGAGGGTCAAAATTTTTGATGACTTCTCTACATAGCTGCTTCTCAATCTCTTCAATATATGCCTTATTATCGCTTTCTTGAATTCATATTCAATTTTGGGAGAATTATCCTTAGAAATTAGCTCTGTACATTATATATTCGCTTATTATAAAGTTTTGAGATGAGTGGGGTCTATCTTGTGGTTTCAAAAGAGAATTTGAACAAAGTGTCTAATGTATTAATGTATTATGAGCTGTAAAATGAGAATTGGAAGGTTGCAGACCAGATGTGGCAACAATTCTACAGCTGGAGGGGGGTCAGACAAAAATGATATTCCCAAATGCATGTATACGAAAAGAACGTTAACTGCACCAGCCAAAATCATATATATATATATATATATATATATATATATATATATATATATATATATATAGATAGATAGATAGATAGATAGATAGATAGATTACAAACAGAATGAGACAGATTATGAACGGAATACGATAGATTATGAACAAGATAGATAGATAGATAGATAGATAGATAGATACAGAATGTGATATATATATATATATATATATATATATATATATATAGATAGATAGATAGATAGATAGATAGATAGATAGATTATGAACAGAATGTGCTAGATAGATAGATAGATTACGAACAGAATGAGAGAGAGAGATGGAGATAGAGATATTCTGAACAGAATTAGATATGTCCATATCTACAAGGTTAATATATATATATATATATATATATATATATATATATATATATATATATATATATATATATATATATATTCTTTCATTGTATAGCTTTGAAGAAGACTGTGTAGATAAGGTTGGGTCTGTTATGTGTTGTTTTTGTTGATTTTCAAGTATTATGTATTGAGGTGGGGGTCGTATTGTTTTCAATTGGTTTTCTTTTATGGTGACGATCAAATGCGACATGTTAATTTGTCCGTGGTGTAGTACACATTACTGTCCTTGGTTTTAATTTTAAAATATTTTTAGTGACTTTGTTCTTAATTTGAAAGAAGTTTTATTTACTCTTACCTGTTTTTCTTCGAAGAAAAATCTCAAATCCTCTTTGATTCAATCTATTCGAAGGCCTGACAGCAGATAAAATGGAATGCTTTGCTCGGAAATTCTCTTCTCACTCAACACTTGACTCATCAGGCGGACCCATACCTGATTCTCCCCAAGAACTGAGGTTCTACTGAGGGGTTTGCTCATCATCCCGTCACCTCGGACATCATTTCTAAATTAGACTCCCCCAAGTCTGGAGGTGACGGCATACAAGCCGTCGTCCTGAAGAAAAGTGACCGCGCTGAACCATTAACTTCTAAATCACTCAATATCTCACGCAAGTGGTTGACTTCCCCTCGCATTTCCCCAGCATCCCCGGCGAATATGCTTCTCTTCTCGATCTCTTTTTTTACCCCTATCTATGACTCTTGTCGTACTACGCAGCTCCGCCCTAAACTCTAATCATGCGGTAGTGTCTGGAAACATTTTCTGCTTCTACACCAGCCAAGAAGCCCCTACCAACAGAATATCAACGAGCGTCTTGGGACTCATTCCGTGATGTCTTTCATGACGTCCCATGGAAGGAATTTTTTCATCATCCTGTTCAAAAATGGGCGTCTGAGGTATCTTCGTGGGTGAAAGCCTTCATCGGTGTTTTCATTCCAGCAAGGAAATACCAAGTTAAACCGTATTCATCTTCTTGGCCGCTCTGCCCACAGAAATCACTTATTCCGGTTGTACAAAAGCGGAACGTCTGATTCCAACAGACGTCTCTTTGTCTCTGATAGTAATGATGAATGCAAGGCTGTTCTCAATGAAGCAAAGTTACTTCTTTGCAGAAAGAATGAAACAACGTATCGCATTAGCGGCTCGGATTGAGAAATCAGAGATCCGAGTTCAAATTCCACTCGAATTCATTACATTCACTTATGTGCTAATATCCTTGGGAAAAGTATGAATCCTCTTCTTCTCCCTCAGCTATGGGTAAATAACAGGACAGACCGGATTCTATAGCCTTAGATGGCAACTGGTCTACCGCAGAAAGAAATGGCAACGTACTGCGGGAAAAAAATCTGCCTCGTCAGTCATGTATCTATCGACACATGATCACCTAATTATGTATCATGTATGGCTCATAACTGACTGACTGACTGATAGCATCACACAAGTTTGTTCTAGAGCTTATTGGTAGCTCTGCAAGTATATGCTGCATAACAAAAAATCCTCAAATCCTCCCCTATACGATCTTTTCGAAGTCCTGATATCTACAGTAGATAAGGTAGAATGCTTTGCTTGGAAATTCTTTTCCAACTCAACACTCAACTCATCTGGCGCACCCTTACCTGATTTCTCCCCTAGAAATCAGGTTATACTTCGTGATAGGTGAATCATCCCGTCACTGGTCTCGGACATCATTTCTAAATTAGACTCCCATTATTCAAGTGGAGGTGACAGCATACCGGCCGTCATCCTGAAGAAAAGTGTCCACTAGCTAGCCACAGTTCTCTCCAGACTCTACAACTATTGCCTCGCTGCTTCCTGCTTTTAAACTTGTTGGAAATTCTCATCTGAAGACGGTTTTTAAGAACCGTGGAAACCCTCTGACCGTCCTATTAATTCGGCAAAGTATTCGAGGCTTTAATCAATGCTGAAGTACTTAAGCATCTTACCTCTAACGACCAACTCTCTGACATACAATTTGGATTCTGTTTTGCCCGGTCTACCGCTGACGTGCTTACGGCTATAACTGAATATGTATATCAAACTCTATTTACATTATTCGGACTATTGTCCTCATCCTTGTTGCCATACTTATCACAACTGATAACAGACATCCATTAGACATGGCACGTGGAATTAGAACAGTCTACCCCGGTGAGCAAAATAAAGGGTTCAGTTCGATATTCCAACCAATTGAAGAAGGCCGGGGCGTACAACGGCCGAATCGTTGTGATAAACATGGCGACAAAGATGATGACAATAGTCCGAATAATGTAAATAGTGTACATAATACCTCATCTCAGAAATATAGACAGATACTGAAGGGCTGAAATGTTATAATAAATATGGCGAAAAAGATGATGACAATAGTTTGAATAATGTAAATATTGTACCTAATACCTCATCTCAGAAATATAGACAGATACTGAAAGGCCGAAACGTTGTAATAAATATGGCGACCAAGATGAGGACAATAGTCAGAATAATGTAAATAGTGTACATAATACCTCATCTCAGAAATATAGACAGATACTGAAGGGCCGAATCGTTGTAATAAACATGGCGACAAAGATGATGACAATAGTCCGAATAATGTAAATAGCGTACATAATACCTCATCTCAGAAATATCGACAGATACTGAAGGGCTGAAATGTTATAATAAATATGGCGACAAAAATCAGGACAATAGTCCGAATAATGTAAATAGGGTGCATAATACGTCATCTCAGAAATATAGACAGATACTGAAAGGCCGAAACGTTGTAACAAATATGGCGACACAGATGATGACAATAGTCTTAATAGTATAAATAGTGTACATAATACCTCATCTCAAAAATATACATAGGTATATCAAGCCCTTGATAATAACAGGGAAGGTCTAGCTGTCGCTCTAGATATCACCAAGGCGTTTGCTGGTCTTCTGTGTAAGCTTCCTGGTTACCTTCCTTATTTCATCTTGTTACTGGATAACATACTTCATGAAATAATCTATGTTTTTTTATATGTTGTTTGCTAGACACCCTGGACGCATGACGGGTCGATGATCCAAATTCAACGCTATATAGAAATAAGTAGAAAGCCAACATCGTTGAAGGGTGGAAATTTCTCAAGAAGCAGAAATTTCCAAACCGAACAACAATCGGATGCCTAATAAGAGAGAAACTCTTGATGAAAAATATCCCTAAATTTGGATGTCTGGAATAAAATCGCACCTGTTGATGCTAAGCTGATACCTCCAGTCAAGTGAAACGTTATACGGTAAAACCCAGCGGTAATTCGCAAGCTTATCAGTTTAACGACAATCCGACGGCTACACACTGAGTCGTGTTCCAGATGATCTGAACTGATTATACATTTGAAAATTTATAACTAACGAATCCAGGAGGCATAAACTGTCCGGAGTATGGCGATAAACCACATCCGCATCCAGGGTAAGACGATAAACTACGTCCAACAGCATGGCCTCCGATCAGGAGGTTTTGAGGAATGTGGAACCACCTCTTAATTGCTGGTGTTCCCAGGTCCACCCTGACCCTGGTTGGCAGCACCTGTTAGGGTCCCAGCTATGGGCAAATAGTTAACCCCGAAACTGCGGTAAAAAGCATTATGAAAGTGTAAAAATAGGTATTAGTAACAGAAATACTTTGTAAAAAATTATTACGAGAAATAAATTTTTTAAGAAAAAAAAACTATTACCAACAATACGTTTTTGAAAAAAAATATTACCAGCAATACATTTTTTAAAATAATATTACCAGCTATACATTTTTGAGGGAAAAAATATTATCAGAAATAGATTTTTGACAAAACAAAAATATTACCTGGAAAAAAAAAATTGTCGGCATTAAATAACCTATTGAGGTGTTGATATGCCGTAAAACAAAACAAACCAGGAGACATACATTTCTTAACGATCAATGGCCTGCAATTTTCTTTCTGTGCAATAAACCTTGCAAATCGCTTGCCGGCTTCAAGAGCGATTTTCGCTCACATGAACCTTAATACTTGTCAGTGATAGTCATACTCGTCTACAACGATTATATATCCGCCCTCATTTAAATTTTTCCCTAGACTGAATAAATTCGTCATAAATAAAAACGATCGCTTATTAATAAAAATTATGATTAACATTTCATGGAGATAATTTCACGTTTGAAAACGGTGCATGTATAAACTATCAAAAGATATATTTTATCGAGTGACTTTGTATGTATATGCGTCAGTGTCTGGTTTAGTCCTGGGGAGAAGCGTTGTTGAAGAGAGGAATCTGTGCTCTCTAGGGACCCATAAAAATTGATCCCTTATGCGAATATCCCTTATGCGAATAGTCCATAGTCCAATGAGTGTTTCATATTAATATATGATGGGTTAAAACGTGAATAAAAGACAAGTTGGAAAGAGCAGAGAAAGAAAGAAAGAAAGAAGGAAAGAAAGAAAAAAGAAAGAAAGAAAGAAATGGGAATATATTTAAAAAATACACAATAATAAGATGAAGAGGAAAAAGGAAAATGAAAGAATCTGTGGTAGAAATGAATAAAGAAATAAAGAATTAAAAAAGAAATAGAATATGAGAAGCAAATAAGGAAAACAAAGTATGTAGGAGGAAGAAGAAAGACAGGCATAAAGATAGAAGGAAAGAAAGAAAAATTGATGGCATTATCACAAGAAAAAATTGCAATAATATTGCTAGAAAAATGAAGAAGAAAAGAAAAGGAGGATGAATGAAGAATGTAGTGAAAGAAAGAAAGAAAATGTTTAAGAAAGAAAAAAGGAAGAAAGAAAATATTTAAGAAAGAAAGAAAACGTTTAAAAAGGAAAATGAAAGAAAATATTTAAGATAGAAAAAAGAAAGAAAGAAAATTTTTAAGAAAGACTGAAAACGTTTAAAAAGGAAAATGAAAGAAAATGTTTAAGAAAGAAAAAAGAAAGAACGAAAATATTTAAGAAAGAAAGAAAACGTTTAAAAAAGAAAAAGAAAATGTTTAAGAAAGAAAAAAGAAAATGTTTAAGAAAGAAAAAAGAAAAAAGAAAGAAAAACTGTTTAAGAAAGAAAAAGAAAGAGAGAAAATATTAAAGAAATATTAAAAAAAGAGAATGTTTAAGAAAGAAAGAAAATTTTAACAATGAAAAAGGAAGGAAAGAAAATTTTTAACAAAGTAATCTCGATCTATTCATATCTATCTATTTATCTATCTCAGACTTATAATTATCTATATTTTTCAGTCTATCTATCTATCTATCTATCTATCTATCTATCAAGCTCTTTCTTCTCTCTCTCTCTCTCTCTCTCTCTATCTATCTATCTATATATATATATATATATATATATATATATATATATATATATAACTTTAATTTTTGAACACGTATGTATACTTTGCGCGTAAAATATAAGGAACTGATATAATTGCCAAAATTTCGGATTCCAATTTCATTTAGGAACTCCTTGTTGTTTTCTATTAATAGGATTTTTCTGTTCGTCGAATTCATAATTTATTTTTTGTTTTGATATCCATAACAATTGTTCTCTGTTTGTGTGGAAGGATTCTGTTTATTTCTATCTAACTTTCTGTCTCTCTCTGCATATCTATCTATCTATCTATCTATCTATCTATCTATCTATGTTGAGAGTTCAATCCCTGACTCCGGTAGTGGAATCTCCTCTGGTTCAGCAACACTTTTCTTCTTCCATGTGCTGTCTTCGTTCAGAATGTGGGCAATCATGGCTCTCCACAACTTCCTATCCTTTGTAGTTCTTAGCAATGTTTGTCTTTTTGCTCTCTTTTTTCAACCGTCATCTTCCAACCATTTGTAGGAGCACGTAAGGTAGGTTATTCGCTGCTTTTCTTTGTCCATCTGGTCTTCAACATGTCTTGCGTGTATTATATTTTCCAAGCACTCTTTCCGCTTCAGGAATTTCAATTCTATCTTTTTGATTTAAAAAATAATATTTCCTGATATGTCTTGAAAATTTCAATTGTATCTTTTTGATTCTAAAAAATATAATATTTCCTTATATGTCTTAGGAATTTTAATTTTGTCTTTTAGAATCTAAATAAATAAATAATATATACTTATATGTCTTTGAATTAAATCTTTATATTTTTGATTCTAAAAAAAAAAACAAGTATATTTCCTTATACGCCTTAGGAATTACAATTGTATATTTTTATTTCTAAATAAAAATATATTCCCTTATATGTCTTAGGAAATACAATTGTATATTTTTCTTTCTAAATAAAAAAAAAATCCTTGTCTTAGGAATCACAATTCTATATATATGTTTCTAAATAAAAAATATGTTTCCTCATATATCTTTAAAAATTCAATAGTATATTTTTCTTTCTAAATAAAAAAAATATTTCTATATATACCTCAGGAATTACAATTCTATATTTTTCTTATATTTCCTTATATACATTAGGAAATTTAATTGTATATTTTTCTTTCTAAATAAAAAAAAAGTATTTCCTTATATATCTTAGGAATTAAAATTTTATAATTTTCTTTCTAAATAAAAAAAAATATTTCCTGATATGTCTTAGGAATTACAATTCTATATTTTTCTTTCTAAATAAAAAAAAATCCTTATATACATTAGGAAATTCAATTGTATATTTTTCTTTCTAAATAAAAAAATATTTCTATTTATACCTTAGGAATTACAATTGTATATTTTTCTTTCTAAATAAAAAATATTTCTATATATACCTTAGGAATTACAATTGTATATTTTTCTTTCTAAATAAAAAAAAATCCTGAGATCTGTTAGGAATTCTAATTGTGTCTTTTTGATTCTAAATAAAAAAAATGAATCTAATTGACGGTCATCCTGGGGATAGTAGGATGACCGTCAATTAGATTGTATTTTTGCACATTTTTGTATGTTCTATACCAACAGTTTCTGGGAGAGGTTGTGTAAACTAGTGTGATCAACACTCTGAAAAAGACTTGCAAGCTCAAACTCTCGGTCACGATGACTTGTAACTTTGTGCTAGCACAACCAACGACAGCTCCGAAATGGTTCCCTCTCTAACCAATTTCAGTCACAACGGTTGGGTCAATCCGTGGTATGGTTTCCAGGTCAGGTAATTTCCAAATCTACAGCACCCCAGATAACATCAAGGCCAATAGGCATCAAGGAATTACTTTCCCGACCATGGTAATATTCGAACCCGGAACTCATGGTAAGAATGCGAGTGTTCTAGCCATTCGCCCAATTCTAATCTGATGCTAGACTTCATAATAATAAACCCAACGAAATAAAATACATCATAACTTATACAGTGTCACCTGGATATAAGAGAGTTGTCCGGACCGGAGAAGAAGTCTCTTATATTCGGGTTTGTCTTATATCCGGGTTTGGTTTATTTTGTTTAGGTAAGTATGGGTATAATTTGGGACCAGAGAAAATCTCTCTCATATCCGGGTCTCTTATATCCGGGTTACACTGTGTGTGTGTATATATATATATATATATATATATATATATATATATATATATATATATCCCATATCGGCCTGCCTAAAGGAAGATGGCCAGATTAATTGGCTGAAACGTCTTGTTCGAAAAAAATCTAAGTTTATATCAGTTTTCGACAAGATAGGTTGCTTAACGAGAATCGAAATACGTGCAAGAGCAATAGTTTGCGGAAATTGTTACAAATATTTTATAATTAGGTGTCTTTATTAATTAATCTAGTCTGGCACAAGGTTATAGAGCACCGAACAGCACTACAGTAATTGATGGATTGCAAGGCTTCTTTGATCTCTAAACGTCATTTAATGTATACACCTGTTTGAATAGACTGAATGTAGTTGCCGGTAGTGTTCGAACCTACGATCCCTTTTGTCGATGAAAAAAACGTATGATCCGACGTGCCTTCGCATTAAAAATAAAATCCATTAATTCCTTAGAAGACGTCTTTGTTAACGTTTCATCTCTGTATACTTTAGTACCCCATTTCTTTTCCTTTCTCTCTCACTCGCTTCCTCTTTTCCATTTCTTCTTGGGCCAAATCTTTTACCCTTTTAATCTTCCTCTTCACTTACCAGCCTTTTGCGGAATTTCTTGCTCACCACCCGCCATTCAGTTTAGACCTTCTCCAATTTAAACATTCTCTGTTGCCGTCTTTTGCTTCGCAGACGGACATTCGTTCTCATCACATAGGCGTTTGAATAACAATCATTCCCCTCCCTAACCCCACTGCATCAAACAGCAAGACTGGTCCGCCCTAACTACTTATTAAAGACCTAGAAAGGGAAAAAAAATAGAAACTTCAAAGGAAGTTAATCAAATTTAGGAGCCGGGCTAGAAACGGCAACTGTAGACGCTGGACTTTCATCTCGTTTATCCGGCGGCCGAGGTCGACCTTCCTCAAACGGAAACAACTGGTTGCAGAGGCGGGTTCATCTTGCTTTAAATTCGCACCTCCCTTTTCGCTTTAATTTAGATTAGTGTTTTTTCTCTACCCATGACAGAAAAATCCATGATTGACGTAAGAAAAAGAAAGGATTGGCCATCCGGGATCTTATATAATGCTTGTTTTGAATTTATTTTTTGTTTATTTGATTTTGTTTTTTGTTTTGTGGGGTTTTATTGCGAGGGATGATTACTTAGGGTTTAAGTACAGAGTTTTTATTATATTTGGTTTGATACTTACCGCCTCATATTTTATTCAAAGATCTTCTCCCGAGAGCCAAGTCCCTTCATAACGTAAGTGATCATGGCTCTCCACAATTTTCTGTTCTTCTTAGCTCAATACATTTTTTTTCTATTTTTAATTTGCGAAATTGTTTTTGATAAAAGCGAAATGTAATTCATTGCCCAAAAAGCGATATCAAACGTTTAAAATCCATTTTTAAAAGTTATAAACTCTTTGTGTCATGTCACTAGATCTAACTAACGCCTTTATCCAATACACCATGTATGAGTTCAATACCCGGTTAAGGCAGTGGAGAACTTTCAGAGGGAAATTAACAGGAGATAACTGATAACTGACATCCATTAAACATGGCACGTGCAACTAGAACTGTCTACCCTAGTGAGCGTAATAAAGGGTTCAGTTCGACATTCCAACCACCAGAAGAAGGCCGGAGCGTACAGCGGCCGAAACGTTGTAATAAATATGGCGACAAAGATGAGAACAATAGTTCGAATAATGTAAATAGTGTACATAATACCTCATCTCAGAAATATAGACAGATACTGAAAGGCCGAAACGTTGTAATAAATATGGCGACTAAGATGAGGACAATAGTTCGAATAATGTAAATAGTGTACATAATACCTCATCTCAGAAATATAGACAGATACTGAAAGGCCGAAACGTTGTAATAAATGTGGCGACTAAGATGAGGACAATAGTCCGAATAATGTAAATAGTGTACATAATACCTCATCTCAGAAATATAGACAGATACTGAAAGGCCGAAACGTTGTAATAAATATGGCGACTAAGATGAGGACAATAGTCCGAATAATGTAAATAGTGTACATAATACCACATCTCAGAAATATAGACAGATACTGAAAGGCCGAAACGTTGTAATAAATATGGCGACTAAGATGAGGACAATAGTTCGAATAATGTAAATAGTGTACATAATACCTCATCTCAGAAATATAGACAGATACTGAAAGGCCGAAACGTTGTAATAAATGTGGCGACTAAGATGAGGACAATAGTCCGAATAATGTAAATAGTGTACATAATACCTCATCTCAGAAATATAGACAGATACTGAAAGGCCGAAACGTTGTAATAAATATGGCGACTAAGATGAGGACAATAGTCCGAATAATGTAAATAGTGTACATAATACCTCATCTCAGAAATATAGACAGATACTGAAGGGCCGAAACGTTGTAATAAATATGGCGACTAAGATGAGGACAATAGTTCGAATAATGTAAATAGTGTACATAATACCTCATCTCAGAAATATAGACAGATACTGAAAGGCCGAAACGTTGTAATAAATATGGCGACTAAGATGAGGACAATAGTCCGAATAATGTAAATAGTGTACATAATACCTCATCTCAGAAATATAGACAGATACTGAAAGGCCGAAACGTTGTAATAAATATGGCGACTAAGATGAGGACAATAGTTCGAATAATGTAAATAGTGTACATAATACCTCATCTCAGAAATATAGACAGATACTGAAAGGCCGAAACGTTGTAATAAATGTGGCGACTAAGATGAGGACAATAGTCCGAATAATGTAAATAGTGTACATAATACCTCATCTCAGAAATATAGACAGATACTGAAAGGCCGAAACGTTGTAATAAATATGGCGACTAAGATGAGGACAATAGTTCGAATAATGTAAATAGTGTACATAATACCTCATCTCAGAAATATAGACAGATACTGAAAGGCCGAAACGTTGTAATAAATGTGGCGACTAAGATGAGGACAATAGTCCGAATAATGTAAATAGTGTACATAATACCTCATCTCAGAAATATAGACAGATACTGAAAGGCCGAAACGTTGTAATAAATATGGCGACTAAGATGAGGACAATAGTCCGAATAATGTAAATAGTGTACATAATACCTCATCTCAGAAATATAGACAGATACTGAAGGGCCGAAACGTTGTAATAAATATGGCGACTAAGATGAGGACAATAGTTCGAATAATGTAAATAGTGTACATAATACCTCATCTCAGAAATATAGACAGATACTGAAAGGCCGAAACGTTGTAATAAATGTGGCGACTAAGATGAGGACAATAGTCCGAATAATGTAAATAGTGTACATAATACCTCATCTCAGAAATATAGACAGATACTGAAAGGCCGAAACGTTGTAATAAATATGGCGACTAAGATGAGGACAATAGGTCGAATAATGTAAATAGTGTACATAATACCTCATCTCAGAAATATAGACAGATACTGAAAGGCCGAAACGTTGTAATAAATATGGCGACTAAGATGAGGACAATAGTCCGAATAATGTAAATAGTGTACATAATACCTCATCTCAGAAATATAGACAGATACTGAAAGGCCGAAACGTTGTAATAAATATGGCGACTAAGATGAGGACAATAGTTCGAATAATGTAAATAGTGTACATAATACCTCATCTCAGAAATATAGACAGATACTGAAAGGCCGAAACGTTGTAATAAATGTGGCGACTAAGATGAGGACAATAGTCCGAATAATGTAAATAGTGTACATAATACCTCATCTCAGAAATATAGACAGATACTGAAAGGCCGAAACGTTGTAATAAATATGGCGACAAAGATGAGGACAATAGTCCGAATAATGTAAATAGTGTACATAATACCTCATCTCAGAAATATAGACAGTCATAAATTATTCTAATAAAGTTTTTTTTTTTAAGTAAAACAATTCTTGTAAAAATTCATTATTCATAGAAACAATAGTGTCCAAGTCTTTATAATTAATATAAACAAAACCAATACAATTATGTATTTCTCGAAATTTCATAAAATTAAACAAGTGGGCGTTAACAAATACAAAAAAAAAAAAAAAAAGATTTTCAAATGAAACATATTTCCAAAATAATGTCACTTATTTGTGAATAATTCCTGAAAGTTTCATTTAAATCCGACAATTTATTTGATTTTTGCAAGAATTACAAAATCGGTAGATTTTTCACCGAAAAAGACAGTCAAATTTTCCATGATAATGTATGGTCAACTATTGACACAAGAAAAAAAAAACAAGCAAAATTTGGGACGTTTTAAAAAGAATTAAAAAATTTAATTCAATAAAAAAAAAAACCGGTTGGTCTTCTTAACAATAACTTAAATATTATGTCGATAAATGTTGCTTTTTAATAACTTTAGGTTATTATTTCAGCATGTATGTCCATTTTTAACTGAGGTTTTGGAGGCATTCAGCGTAACCTTTGAAAAATTTGGACCTTTGATATTTACTCTCAGGATTTAAAAATTTTAAATACTTGTACAGACAAGCGTTTCATCTACATACCGACCCCCTCTCAATGGACTTCGAATGCAACGGACAAAATCTGCAGGCAAAATAGAAAAAAATCTGCAGAAAAAATTTCCATATATCAGCGATGTATTTCAAAATTTGCGGGCATAGCGGAACGAGTCGTATTAGTTCTCAAAGTGACCGCTTGGCGGCGGTGGCGGGCCTTCCAGTTGTAAACAAAGACGGGTGTACAGTATATAAAGTACGATAAATTAGGCGTGCGTGAGAAAGTAGATGTGAGAAAACTATTATTTTTCTTAATTTAATTAATATCCATTAAGTATATATCTGGCTCTATGTACATGTTTATAGTATTTACAATATGATTATAACTACTGATAGTTACTATAGTTGTTTAAAACACAAAAAAATCCCTTCCAATCTACGGACAATCTTTAGCCGGTATTTCTTTAAATATTGCATCGAAACATAAATTCTTTGTATAACGATTTCATAATATTTTCTACTATAATCTCTTAAATATACATATATATATATGTATATATATATATATATATATATATATATGTGTGTGTGTGTGTGTGTGTGTGTGTGTGTGTATTGATGGATAATAATAGTCGATTTTAAGCTGGGAACATGCAAAATTGTTGAGTAAATATTCTGCTAAAACTCATCAACCATCTTGCGTTGTAGGAAGACTCATACCACTGCATAGTCATACCACTGCATAGTAATACCGTTACATAGTCTATGTTTTAGACACTGCCTCGTGTTGTATAAGAATCAAAGCGATCAAAGTGTCCAGGACAATCGGTTATCCTACCATCGAGACAAACACAACCGTCTTTTGTTAGAGCATCTTAGAGAAATTAGAAACTTTTGAAGTGGGGTCGGATTGTGGACTCAAGCGGATGAAGGTTTATATTTGGCAAAAAATAAGATCTCACGAAAGAGCACTTAGACAAATCACACACTGTAAATACACCGCGTTCCCAAGCAGTAGTAAAATATAAAATCTGTTGTACCTCTTGTAAGCCTTGACATGTGTGCGTTTACTTGTGGAAATTTAAGAATTCAAAAACAGACGGAAAAATACATCAGGCGTCTAAAAATACATCGTTTTAGTCATTGGCAAACTTCAGCAAAACTCATCACAGTTAGAATCAGAGATAAGCACTGATAAGTAAAACCTTTGATCTTCGAGAAAATAAATACCACACAGAAATTTCGTATTTGGGCTCTCAAATGACAACTTGGAGGAGGTAGACGGAGTAAATGACTTGCGATTACCACAGCTGTACTTGCCGGACAGGATCTGTAAGTTCATTCCTAAAAAAGAAGTTATGTACTTGCTTTGTTTAAAGATTTAGCTAGACGTTCGACGTCAGTGACAGGTTATCCAGGTTAGCAAGGACCATACGCTTAAAGAAAATCATACTTCAGTGAGAGGAAAGAAACGACTAAAGAAAAAATGTTCCCGTTCTTGGCTCTCGTTCCCGTAAAATAACGGAGTGTCAAAAGGGCTTTTCCCCCCATGACACCGCTTTTATTTTAACTACCTTCACTCCCCAGAAATGTTTTTTGTTTTAAAATTGATGATTAGAACTGTAATAAAATCTAAACATATGATGAAAGTGAATTTATACATTTTTTGTTTTTGAGAATTCACAACAAAAATATCCAGCAATATTTACTTATTAGATTGTTTATTTTTATTTTCTTTAAGCATATCACCCCAAGCAAGCTGTGAGTGCAACTAGCACATAAGGGGTTGAGAATATGAGAACATGAGTAAAGAGGGTGTTTGAGGAAAGGATATAGAGAAGGACAGGTTGGACTGGTCTAGACTATTTAAACAGCACACTCTCTTTCTGAGGGTGAGCAGTTAGCGATTACAGTTAACTCTGCTTGTAGACTCTCTGCCTCAAGGCGGAGAAGAACCCTGACGAGGCTATGCAGAAAGGCAGAGTCTCGTGTGGGGTAGTAGACAGCTACCCAACCCGGTGTATACAGGGTCTACAAGCAAATTTTTGCCAGAGGCTACGGGCTAGGGGAACAAAAAAACGCTATTGTGGGGAGGTTTCGGGTAAATACCAAGGAGTTAACGATTAGATTTTATTAAAGCTCTGCTAGTCGATCTTTCTGCCTTCAGGCAGAGAAGAACCCAGACGAGGCTATGCAGAAGGGCAGAGTCTCTTCTGGCTACGGGCTCGGCACCCAGATGAGGCTATGCCGAAGGCCAAAGTCTCGTCTGGCGAGGTAGACAGCCCGACCACTTCTATATGGGGTCTACATGAAATTTTTACATTAGTCTGTGTTCTCAACCGTGTACCATATTATTCTCCGGAATAAACTACTACTTATTTTTTATATGTGTCAACCTTTTCTATTTACGACATAACAGATCCTTATTTTGAAGTAGCTTTACGGTTCCTTCTAAAGTCTTTTCATTCTTTTTCCCGCCCAGTAGACTCTTACGTCTTAGTGGCATTAACACCTTGATTGGGGATTAAAACGTGGAGGAACAAAGAAAGTTTAATTATAGGCTTCAGATTCCTTCGTTCTTTACTTCCACTTGTCTTCAAGTCGTACGAATCCAATTTAACTTATTAAAACATGTATTTTGTACCAGTGCCATTATACTTAAATGTTCAATCGAAAGTGTAAAAGATAATTTTTTATCATTTCACCGCATGCAAAGCCGTAAGGACGAGTAATCAAGTAGACAGTAGATAATGATTGACGTTGCATTTAAGTTTTTAAAGATCAATGTTGGCTGGCAAGGAACTGGAAGAGATTTCCTCATGTGAGAAATGCCAGAAAAGAAACTCTTGGCATAAAAATTATGGTTTCATCTAGCTAATTCAATTGTGAATTGATGAGACATTGCTGCCAATCTAGTACTGCGATTAATCCATAAAGTCCCTGTACCATAGCGAACGTTAATATATATATATACACACACACACACACTCACTCACACGTACGTGTGGAGGCATGGTGGCGTAATGGATAGCGGCCGAGTTCGAATTCCAGTCGGATCCATTATATTCACTTACGTGCTGATAACATTGGGAAAGGTGTGAATCCTCTTCTTCTCCCTCCAGCTATGGGTAAATAGCAGGACAGGCTGGGTTCTATAGCCTTGGATGGCAACTTGTTTAGGAGAAGGACAACTCTTAATTCAAAACCTGCGGAGGGTCGTTTGGGGACCTTGTGGCATGTAATGCACCAGGTCTCTGTATTCGGCCCTTCAAAAAGTGTGGATGGTCAGACACGAAACTTTCACCACTATAATCAGATCTCATATGCTGTTGTCGGGCTGTCAGTTTCCTAGGAACTGATCTGCTTGACCCTCATACGTCGAATTCGACGGGAGAGTCGAGTATATATATATATATATATATACACAAAATGTGGCACAATGACAAAAGGGGAATCACTGATCCAAATATACCGTAATATTCATAACACCAAAACAACGCATTATTACTTACCTTTCTTACTACACCCACCATAGTACCTCATGGTCTCTATGAAAATTCTAATTAATCCCCATATGTAAAATTCATGTCTGTGGGGGAAGGAAAATATAAAACAATTTAAAAATCTACTCCCCCAAAGATTATTTACCATAGCGAATTGTTCCTCCGAACAATTATCATGAGAGTATTTATAGAAAAGGCACAAGGAATCTACATTACGGCCGGGGGTGGGGAATTTGACATCAATGGAACTGATATATCAATCAGGATCAATAATGTTGCTGATTCTTTTTTGAATTTTATCAAGAATCACTGAATATACAGCAGGAACACCGGATCATATGTGGCAGCAATATTCAAAGAATGAGTTAATGTTAGACTTACAAATATGCAAGATTGATTCTGGAGAGAAAAATTTTCTAACAACACAGTGAACTTGTTTTTTAGCAACTGACCTAGCAATTGATTCGTTTTTATCTTTCCACTTAATATCAGCTGAGATTGTTTAACCCGAGAAGAGGCCCAACGAGTCACTCTCGTGGAGATCAGCATCAACCAATTTGATGGAATGCAGGAATTGGTCTTTCAGGTGATTAACAGAAAAAAAATTCGTTTTGAAGCGTTAAAACGAACAAGTCATTCGTTAAATAAAAAGCTTAATCACAGTACCCTCTTAATCGTCTTTAACCCTAGAACAATAAACATGGGTATATAGTACCTAGCGTCATTTTTTCTGTTTTTAATTACAGTTTTCAGTACCTGGTTTACTTACTTAAATAATATGCTTTTCAGTTCCTATTAATGTTAACTCAAAGTGCAAAGTTTGAAGTGCCTTCCTGTAAAATATTTCAAATAAAGATTTATATTCAATATTTTTTTGATATTTTCAAAATCGGGTATGATATACCCATGGTTAGTAGTGGTGTAATTGATGGTTACTGTTCTAGGGTTAATGAAAAAACTGTGTAAAAACTGTTCAGAATTTGTTTCATATCCGATTGCTTTCGGCTATTCTTTTTGCCATTACCAAGGGTGGTTTTATTTTTTATTAATTGAATGTGTGTTTTTAGATAGAGAGATGCTTATAGCATAGAAGTAGAAATGCAGCTAATAAAGAAAGAAAAATTTTCATCAACCGAAGTTGTAACAATAGGGAAGCTTCTTTGAGTGCAGTCAGTAATGACAAACTGCATTGCCAGAAAGTAAGTTAGGTTTCAGTCTCTAAACATTCAGGCTGATAAATGTTGTTTAATACTGTTTATTATAAACAGAGCATTTACTTAAATATCTGCATCTATAAAAAGAACGTATAAACATAAAAAATTCTTAAATAATTGTCGAACTTTGCCCATTTCATAATATATATATATATATATATATATATATATATAGAGAGAGAGAGAGAGAGAGAGATAGATAGATAGATAGATAGATAGATAGATAGATAGATAGATAGATCATGAAGATAGATAATGAACACACAAAATGATATGAACAGACTGATATAGATAGATAGATAGATAGATAGATAGATATGAACAGACAGAAAAATGTGAACAGACTGAGATAGATAGATAGATAGATAGAGAGATAGATAGATAGATAGATATGAACAGACAGAAAGATGTGAACAGACTGATATAGATAGATAGATAGATAGATAGATAGATAGATGGATATGAACATACAGAAAGATGTGAACAGACTGAGATAGATAGATAGATAGATAGATAGATAGATAGATAGATAGATAGATAGATAGATATAGACATATAGCATCGAAATAGAAAAGTAACTAATAAAGTAAGAAATGTTTGATCAACCGAAGTTGTTAAAATTAGGAAGCTTCTTTGAGTGAAGTCAATAATGACAAGCTGCATCATACTCACCAGCAAGCAGGTTAGGTTTAAGTCTCTAAAGACAATAGAAGAACGGAAGATAGGAGGTTGCGATTGACGTTGCATTTAAATTTTTGTATGCGGCAGGGTAATAAGAAAAACCACATCGCTGCTCACATGTTCGGTCTATGATATCATTAGCATCCTTCTGTAGAACCATACCTCCGTTGCCTTGAGTCTCTTCTTCATCTTTGAGGAAACTGTCCAACATTCGCTGCCGTAAAAAAAGGACAGATGTCACGTAGCAGTTCAGTCCTTTTTTTGTTGTTATTACCAAAGTAATCCTTCTGTCCCTTAATACTCTCTTGGCTTTTAGAATGCGTCTTTGGCCATCCCAATATGTCTTTGGATCTCAACGTCGCACTTGCCGTCCTCTGTCAGAAAACTTCCCAGATATTTAAATTTCCACGTCAGCTTGATTTTAGTGTCTCCGGTGTGTGAATCGCATTTCGGGCTCATCCTTTTACTGATGAAGATGTATTCTGTCTTCTTTGAAGTTTATTCTTAGTCCCTTCTTCTCGCTCTCATTTGCTAAGAGGTTTTATCATTTCTTTTCCGTGTCTGCTATCAACATTGTGTCATCTGCGTATCTTATTTTGTTAAGATTGTGGCTGCGAGTGATGAAATCCCGAAAGTTTTGCATATCCGAGTGCTTTCGGCTATCCCTTTAGCCATTATCAAGGGTGATTTTTATTTTAAACAAAATGTGTGGGATTTTATGCATGTATCTGAAGTTATAGGAATGTTTTCTTTTCCAAACACGGTCAGCAAGTTGTTATAAATTCTCTCTGGCCTTGTGAAACGTAAGACTCCATCTCATCTTTCCCCAGCAATGAGTTAATTAGTAGAAGAATTTGTATCAGTAAATCATTATCTCCCCCCCCCCTACCCATAATAAAGAATTCTTACAATCTTAAAATATTTTTTGTCTTGAAATAACCTGTAAAGGTTTGATAAACTGCAAAAAAAAGAACAAAAAAAAAAAACAGTAAATTAAAAAAATTGAGAAACCATGCACACACACACACACACATACACACACACATATATACATATATATATATATATATATATATATATATATATATATATATATATATATATGCATGATATGGGTTTGTATTACTTACGTAAGGGATCTTTGAACTAAGAGTGGGAAATTACCTTTTGTGCTTCCATGCCAGAGTTATTGACTTTCCGAATCGTTTTAAGCTTTCACTGACCCTTAAGTGCACCCCGAGACCCGAGGAAAAGGGGAAACAGAAACAGCTGCCGGTTTTGTTTGTAGTGGCGGGCGGGGAGAGCCCTCTGTTCTTCATTCTCGTATTACGAACAATCTGTTTTTCAAAGTTGCCTGTTAAAGTAATCTCTAAGTTTAATTGCAACTGAATAGGCTGAGTCCGAGGGTTATCTGGTATAGAAATCGGTCTCCAGCAAGAGGAAGGTGGGGGGGGGGGCTGGGGACTTGGATGGGTCATCAAACTCAGAGAAAGGCTCTCCAGATTTTCAGTGAATTTTTTAGCAGGCTTATAAAATCCAGTTATGGGTTTATACATAAATGACCATTTTTTCCAAATACATAACCTCATACAGACAAACACACACATACACATATATATATATATATATATATATATATATATATATATATATATATATATATAATTATTTATTTAAAAATATGATTCCAACGCTACATAAGAGTAGCGTTGGAATTATATTATTAAATAATTCTATTTATACTCTACTTTTGTATCGAGCACTATTTTTTTTAAAAATAACAAAAATACTAAAGAACTTTGGATTATTTACCTAACGAGATCTTTCCTATTTTCTATATATTTTTACACACGCACGCACACACACACACACACACACACACACACACACACACACACACATATATATATATATATATATATATATATAGATATAGATAGATAGATATATAGATGTATATATATACAAGTATATGATTGGTGTATACGGAATGAATTCCAATAACCAACAATTACGATTCTTAAAAGAGTGCTCAATACAAAGTAGAGCAGATATAATTATTTATTTTAAAAAAGTTTATAACATAAATATGCTATAAAATCGCCACAAAAATAGCCATAGTATAAGAATATAATAGATAGTACTCGACACTAATAGGAGCTAATATCTAAGTATATGATTGGTGTATACGGAATGAATTCCAATAACCAACAATTACTATTCTTAAAAGAGTATAAGAAAAGAATTTACTTATACTATGGCTATTTTTGGAGTCATTTTATAACATATTTATGTTATAAACTTCTTTAAAATAAATAATTATATATATATATATATATATATATATATATATATATATATAATTATATATATATATATATATCTTAGTCCATTCTTCTCGGTTTCCTTCGCTACCTTCTGTAGGAGGTTTTGTAATTTCTTTTCCGTGTCTGCTATCAGCACTATGTCATCTCCGTATCTTATGTTATTAAGATTGTGGCCGCTAATGATAAATACCTGTAGGATTTCCAATTCTCTTAGAATTGCCTCGCTGTATAGGTTTAATAAGTCCGGTGAGAAGACACATCCTTGCCTTACGCCTCTTTCTATTTTTGTATATCTGCTGAACTCATTCTCTATCTGAATGCAGACCGTTTGTTACCAGTATATGTTCTTGGTTGTTCTAATATATTTCCCAAATATATCAAGGTTGCTGAGCAATTTCAACAGTTCTTTATGGCGTAATTTGTCGCGTGCCTTTGCGTAGTCGTGAAAACATAGGTACAGGTACTTCTGCATTTGGATTGCTCTTTCTGATAACATTCTGAGTAT
Organism: Acanthosepion lycidas; assembly: GCA_963932145.1. NCBI lineage: Eukaryota > Metazoa > Mollusca > Cephalopoda > Sepiida > Sepiidae > Acanthosepion > Acanthosepion lycidas. The sequence goes on from OZ010598.1 coordinate 15,375,647, forward strand.
GAATATCGCGTTCCTTGTTCCGGTGTCTTTACCGAACCCGCACTGTTCTTGTCCTATCTCTGGCCTGATTCTGCTGCGCGTTCTATTCATCAGAATACAGATGATGTGTTTTGTCATATGGCTCATTAGGCTGATTGTTCGGGGGAGTTCACATTCCTTTGCGTCTGGTTTCTTAGGCAGTTCTATGAAAATAGATCTACTGAGATCTTCCGGTATATCCCAACTGTTGTAGATTTCATTTATTATTTCTGTGATCTTGGCTATTCCAAAATCATCTAAGGTTATCAGCATCTCTGTTACAATTACGTCTGGCCCAGCCGCCTTGTTTCTATTCAATTTCGCTAGTCCAGATTCTACTTCGGTTTTTAGAATTTCAGGTCAGTCGCTCCAGCGCTGAAGAATTTTTCACTTCTCTAATATGAGCGTTCATCTTTGGATTTTATGCAACCCATTGAAGGGAACGTCTTCTGTCCCGTTAGTTTGCATATTTGTTTATGCATATCTCCTTTATTGGTGGTACTCAATCTCTTTATTTCTGCATATCTTTTGTTCAGCCATTCTTCTTTGTGTGTGTGTGTGTGTGTGTGTGTGTGTGTGTGTGTGTGTGTGTTAAAGCGAAATTCGCTTGAAGATGGAACAGAGCTTGGTACTTTAATTCAATTTAATTCGAATAATTATATTGAAGTTTTCTGCTCTTGTTTTGAAACATGTGAACTCTTATGTCGCGTTGGAATCATATTTTTAAAAAAATAATTATATACACATATATATATATATATATATATATATATATATATATATATATATATATATATATATAAGGAATAATAAGGAATATATATAAGGAATAATATTCCGGAATAAGGAATATATATAAAGAATAATATTTCGGAATAAAGAATTTATATAAGAAATAATATTCCCTTCCGTATTTTGTTTTCTGTCTCCTTTGCATCATGTAGAGAATCTCATCAGTCACCCATTCGTTTTTGCTTCTTCGCCCATTCTCCTTCGGGATGAAATCGTTAGCTTGATGGCACTAAAGCGTCTCCTAGTGTGTCTCATTTCGAGTTTCTATTGTGTCCCTTAATACTTCTCGTTTTCACTCTCGCGTGGTCATGTGTGACGTCACAAGCTGTGGTGCAATTTTCGCTTCTTGTATACACAAGTTTGTCGTTGCTTTGAAATTTTTCATGCAGCAAAAACAGACTATCATTATTGTTAGGTGTATTGGTTGATATATTGAAAAGTAATTGTCATCTTTGATAATGGTTTATGTAAGCCAAAAGCTTAGATTGGATTTAAACATGTATCAATATGGTGATTTCCTTTCGTCTTTCAATGATAATGTTATTAAGCTTATCAAACAATATGAAAGGAACTTACTTAAAATAAATAGACAAAACTTGTCTATATTATTTAATGAAACATGCATTAATGAAAAATTGCTGCCTAAATATATATATATATATATATATATATATATATATATATATATATATATATATATATATATATATATACGAGTTACCTGTCCCGTCCCCCAATATGTTTGATCCCAAAACCTTTTACACGCATAGTTAGTAAGGTGAGAGAATAGAATAAAATGATTCAATTCGAGGTATGAGGGATGGAAGCTTACACAGACCTATCACAACGCAACAACAAAGGTAAGGAGATAATCCTTATGTAAATCCTGATAAATTCTCATCCCAGAAAAGTTGACAAAGACTTTGTTAGTATATGAAGATACCAATTTCGGCACCAATAACAATGGCCGTAGTCTTTGAATATTCTTCTAGCAAATGTCGTTCGCACAGGGATGTGCATGCCAGTCTCTCAACCCTTTACGAATATAGTTCATTAAAACCAACTTTGCGTCCTCTACAACTAGAACTTTCTAATATTTCTAAGCTGGGTGTATATTTATCGGAATCCAGGACAAAACCCCAACGCATAAAAAGTCAGTAGAGTATATTCAAGCGTCTTATCCTCAAATTGGGCAAAATCCCTGTTTGAAATATGATTCATTAATAAGATTAGACGAAAATGAAACGTCAATCTGTGAGAATGAAGAAAAAGTGTATATATTGGATATGGTGTTTATTGTGTAAATGCTCTGCTTTTAATCAAACAATATTAAAAGAGCCAGATATATATATATGTATATAGATAGATAGATAGATAGATAGATAGATAGATAGATTAGAAAAATAGATTGCTGAGTGCATTAAAATAAAATGGAATCTGTAAAAACGTATGTGGAATCCATGACAAAATCCCAACGCACAAATCTCCCGTAGACAAAATTCCAGCCTATTATCTCCAAAGTGGACAAAATCTCTGTCTAATATATGATTAATTAATAAGATTAGGCGAAAAGACCATTCGCATGTTATCATATTATATTGTGATGACATATGCAATATATTCGTTTGTCATGCATTCGTTTCAAGTGATCAGTGATAATTTGTCGATATAATTGGAACATTAATTTTCCAACATGAAATAAGTCTATATATTAGATATGATGTTTATTGTCCCAATTTGGCATGTTTATGATGGATACTTTATTTATAAGTGTACATATTAGATATTGTACATATAAGTATATATATTTATATTATTGTCCCAATTTAATATTAAAAATTGAATTAAAATTTCCTTGAAATTTTAATGTTAAATTTTTTTTGTTCTTATATATATGGAATTTATTTATGTGTCGAGACTTTTGTCCAGTGTTTTTTTTTGTCCTGTTACTGATATATATATATATATATATATATATATATAAGGAATAATATTCAGACATATGACCTGATTATATTTAACAGTCTGAAAGAAAGGAAGAAAGACAGAAAGAAAGAAAGACAGTCAGACAGAAAGAAAGAAAGAAAGAAAGAAATAGGAAAAGAAAAGAAAATGGGAGAAAGAAAATTTAATGAAAGACTTATAATTCTGTCATAATTTTGTCGAAATAAATGGAACATTAATTTGTGAGCATAAAATAAGTCTATATATTGGATATTGTGTTTATTGTTTCAATTTGATATTGGACTGTATATATTGGACCTTGTACATATATGGGTATATATTAGCTCTTGTATATATAAGAGTATGTATGGATATAGTATATATTGGACATTGTGCTTATAAGTGTAGATATTGGAAGAATATAATGGATTTGTACATACAAAGGTATGTATTGGATATTGTACATATAAGTTATCCTATATATAAGGGTACATATTGGATCTTGTACATATAAGTGTATTTATTGGCTCTTGTATATAACAATATATATTGGTCATCGTATAGTCGACTCTCCCGTCGAGTTCGACGTATGAGGGTCTAGCAGATCAGTTCCCAGGAAACCGACAGCCCGTTAACGGCACATGAGATTTGATTATAGTGGTGAAGGTTTCATGCAGGACCAGCCACACTTTTTGAAGGGCCGAATTCAGAGACCTGGTGAACGCAGGTTTTGAATTCAGAGTTGTCCTTCTCCTAGACCAGTTGCCATCCAAGGCTATTTACCCATAGCTGGAGCGAGAAGAAGAGGATTCACACCTTTCCCAAGGGTATCCGCACGTGAGTGTAATGGATTCGACTGGAATTCGAACTCGGCAATCCAAGCCGCTATCCATTACTCCACCGTGCCTCCTATCGTATATATAAGAGTATATATTGAATTTTGTACATACAAACATATATGTTGGATACTGCCTCAATTTGACATTAAAATTAGAATTAAAGTCTCCTTGAATTTTCAACGT
>OZ010598.1:15389422-15524422 GCA_963932145.1 Acanthosepion lycidas
TAAGAAATATAGTCTTAAAGTATGATATATATTTATTTATCTCAATATCAGTGATAGAGCGTGTATAAATATAAAAGTGAACATTGAAGTCAACATTTTGAGGCCTCTAAGTGTTGACTTCAATGTTCATATATATATATATATATATATATATAGTCCTCGGTAAAAATGGCAGCGGTAAAGATGGCAACGGTAAAAATGGCAGCGGTAAAGATGGCAACGGTAAAAATGGCAGCGGTAAAGATGGCAACGGTAAAAATGGCAGCGGTAAAGATGGCAACGGTAAAAATGGCAGCGGTAAAAATGTCAAAAGTGGATAAATAGGTAAAAATGGCAATTCAACAACAGAAAATTATGACCGTTCGAGAAGGATGGGTCTAAGCTCTCATCCCTCTAGTATAAAATAGGGCTAAGTCCCCCACTCAATATTTTAAAACAAATATTTTTAAATAGATATTTACTCTAGTTGGCGGTGGGGGGAGGCTCGGCTCCTTCTCCTCTTGTTTTAAATAGGGGCTAAGTTCCCGCTCCTAGTATTAAAAATATTTTTTTTTTAATTTTCGATTCGATTTTTAGAAGTTTTATTGGCTTGGGGGGGCGCTAGGATCCTACTCCTAATTGCAGTAAAAGCACAAATCGTAGCGTGTTTAAGTGAATTTGATGACTATAATTAATTTTATAATTGATAGCTGACATTAGGATTAGATGTGTGTGTATATATATATATATATATATATATATATATATATATATATATATATAATAAGTGTATTAGTGTGTATATATATATATATATATATATATATAAAATAAGTGTATTAGTGTATACATGTATATATATATATATATATATATGTATGTATGTATGTATATATACATAGATATATATATATATATATATATATATATATATATATATATATATATATATATATATATATGAGATTTATGGATTTCGCATATATATGTGGATTTCGCATATATATGTTGTATATTTACCACTAATATTATATATATATATATATATATATATATATATATATATATATATATATATATATATATATATATATATATATATATATATTAGTGTTGGGACGATTAATCGGAATCGGGTAATCGGAAAAATCGCAAAAGCGAATGTTAGGAATCTCATTTACAGATTTCGTATTGACTCTAAGAGTCTAATTTGATTATTTTATTGGTAAATTATGGTAAACGAAGTAAATATTCTAGAGTTCACTTAGCCTATTCCCTCAGCACACCTATTTGCTAAATGATGTTCACACCTTTTTGCTATATGACGCCTCTCAGAGACTTCACACTTGACTATTAAAAGATTGAAAACGCATCAGACAAGATTTTAAATTTTACTGGCACCAGTGTGACCCTATCGTTGTCTGATAGCCTCTGAAATAATTAATGTTTTATTGTTTTGTTTTTTTTCGGTTTCATCAAGTGGATCTATAATTGTTTTTTCCCAAAGTTTTTCAGTGTGTTCAGACGTAATCGCCTAAAAAGTAAAATCTCATGGAAGGGGGGAACTTTAGCTGAATATTCTTTTTAATTCGACAAACTTCTCATGTTTTTCCATTATGTATTGTATCCAAGATTTTAATAAACTCATTGTGAGATATTCATCTATATTTTTTTACCTTTTGCCATTTTTTTTATTTATCCATTTTTGCCATTTTTACCGGTGCCATTTTTACCCTGCCATTTTTACCGGTGCCATTTTTACCCTGCCATTTTTACCTAAATTCATATATATATAGGTGTGTATGTGTTTTTCCATTTGAGATAGATTGATAAATAGATAGAGTGAATGATCGAAAGACACACACACACACACACACACACACATATATATATATATATATATATATATATATATATATATATATACTTACTGTGTAATTAGGCTGGAAATGTTCTATAAGCAAATTAACTATTAAATGATCGGTTTTCCAAGTTTGGAATATCCCTTCTCAGATCCATTTTGAATTCTGCAGGTGAAAATATGATAAAATGATGAAGATAAACACAACAGAGAAACAGTCACTGGCATGTATTTGTTAGAGAGAAGATGGGTGCTGGCCATGATGCAAAAAAAATCAATGATGTAAGCTAAATGAATAACCATACCTTGAACAGGCAGATAATTATATATATATATATATATATATATATATATATATATATATATATATAGAGAGAGAGAGAGAGAGAGAGAGAGAGAGAGAGAGAGAAAGAAAGAAAGAGAGAGAGAGACAGAATGATAGATAGAGAGCCGTCTGTTTGTGTTGGAAGGATGGGGAGAGACATGTAAAAAAGAACGTGTCCCTCTGTGCCGTAGTGTCTGGAACGGAGTAAGCGCGTGAAAACGGGCGGGCCGAGCAATTGCCACGTGACATTCTTCGCTTGCGTCTGCTGATTCTCTGTCAGACCCACTTCCAAACTTTGGTTTATAAGCACTTGGGCTAGGGAGCTCAAGGTAAGACGATATTCTTTGGAATTGGCTAAAACCAGACAGGCAGAATAAAGACGAAGTGCGGGTAGGGGTTAAAGAACAAAGGTTCCGCTACTACCACTGCGCGCGCTGATAAGACGCTAAAATGAGGAACTTCAAAGCGACTCAAGAATAAAATGTATATAAATGCATAAAAAAACGGTTTGGGGCTAAAAAACACACGAAACGGGCGAGAAAATAGGTAAAAAAAAATGTAGTTTAAAGCAGAAGGCGGAAGTATACCACAAGTGGGACTGAAGAAAATCAGCAAGAATCTATGTGAAGAGTGAGGGAGGAGGGAAACAGACCAAAGAGGAGGATAGCTATATTGAAGACGTGAAAAAAAAAAAAAAAAGACGAAAGTAGAGAAATATAAAGAGAAAAAATTGTAGATAGAAAATATCTGACAATTGAGAGGGGGGGAAGAGGAATTAATTAGGAAAGTGAAGAAAGAAAGAAGAAATAAAAAAAAAGAAGTAAAGAAGAGATAAAAAAAGAAATGATATGAAAGAATGAAAAAGACGAAGAGAAAAGAAAAAGAAGGAAAAAGAAGAAAAGAAAATCCGAAATATCAATGAAAATATTCAAAAAAAAGAAAAAAAAAAGAAAAGAAAAGAAGAAAGTGATTATGAAGAAAGAAAATAAAGAAAGAAGAACAAAGAATAAGATTAGAAAAAAGAGAAACAATAAAGTGATGAAAAAGAAAGAAAGAAACAAAGAGAAAAGGAAGACAATTCACATAAAAAGAACGAAAAAAAAATGAGACCATAAAGGAAGATAAACTATATCGAAAGAAATATGTCATCAGAATTTTTTTAAAAAGTAGCAAAAAAAGAGGGAAAGAAAGAAAGATAGAGAGAAAAAAGAAAGAAAGAACATGAGGAACAGAATTAGTATAAAAAGAACGAGAAAAAAAAAGAGATAAAAAGAAAAATAAACAATATATGAAGAAAAATGCTATCAGAAATAAATAAAATAGAAAAAAGAGGAAAAATAAACACGAAGGAAAGTAAGAGAGAGAAAGAATGAATGAAAGAAAAAAAGTAGAGGGTGGCATCAAATTTGTGTCTTTGAATGTACAATGTATATAATACTAGTACTATATATATACTGTATGGCGAAATACAAAAAAACAACAACCTACAAGCATGTACACTTAATTACAAGAGCGAATGCCCATATTACTTCAAAATAGCAATTATAAAAGATCTAATACATCGCACAGAAACTAATTTTTTTTACAGTGAAATAAAAAATATAAAACAAACACTTATTAATAATAGTTTTCCAAACTATATAGTTGATGAACAAATAAGAATATATTGTAATATAATGGCCATCTTTGCTAATGGCTTATGTAAGCCGAAAGCTTAGATTGGATTAAAAAATATGTATCAATATTGTGATTTTCCTTCGTCTTTTAATGATAATGTTATTAAGCTTATCTGACGAATGAAAAGAATTTGCATAAAATAAATACACAAAACTTGACTATATTATTTAATGAAATATATATATATATATATATATAAAACACTGAATAATAATTGGTAGCAGTAGCGTAGCTAATGGTGGGGCGAGGGGGCGGACAGCATAGGAGTAGTGACACAATGTCACCCCCAACAAAATTTTTCAACTAGGCTAAGGTGCCAAAAATAGTCTGAAAACAGTGGTGGAGACAGAGGGTTTCGCAGGTGGGCATATGACCCCCCACCCGAAATAATTTATGACCCCCCCCCCAGTTTTGTCCCCACGTCAGAAATTTTCTAATAAATTGTCGGGAAATTTGTGAGTAGGAAAAATAGCAATGTTTTCAGCTTTCATGTGTTTCAGTTGCTACAATCTTGGTTACTAACAAGAGACATTGTTGTAACATTTTATCGTATGATATGGTGTTTTAACTCTGCATCATTAATAACAACAAAGCGAAATACGAAGCCAAAAGTGCAACAATTTCAGTCTTGCCTGTGTATCAATTCGCTGAGATACGATTTTCCATTGAGTGAGCGATATACTTTTGAATATATCTACTAGTGTTGGGATGATTAATCGGAATCGGATTCGAGAATCGGAAAAATCGGAACTTTTTGCGGTATCGGAAATGGTATCGGAATCGGAAAAATTTGTGCCTATTTTCTGATTCCAAAAACGATTCTTTTAAATTTTTAACTTAATTTTCCATTATTGGTACTAATGATAAATATTTATTTTTTTTAAATTATCACTAAAACTAAAATCATAATAACATCAAAATACGATGTAAATTTATTTTACTTGTATAAAGAAAAACAAAAAAATAAACTTTCCATACATTCTCTAGGTAACCTTTAAAAGAATGCAGTTGATTTACAATGTTCTGAAAAATGCTTAAAAATTAAATAGAACATTTTTGTCAAGAAAAATACTTTCAAACATCATTGATAATTTAATGGTATCCAGAAAATGGTGGAACGGAAAATTAGACACTGGAAAATTAGCAACAAAAAATTACGTCAACCATGAGCCAGTCGAGACTGTCGGATCTGGCTGTGCTGTCCATTGAAAACGAGCTTACAAGACAAACAGATTTTGACGATGTCATTGACCAATTTGCCACAATGAAAACAAGAAAACATTCATTCTAAGACCATAGTATCGAATGTCATTCTTTTGTGTATTGCCGTGTTTTGTATTTAGTTGTTCTGAAAGTGAACAGTTGCATTTTAAAAATCTTTTGATTTGAACTGATTATTTTGTGGTATTGGATTTTGTCTTGGATCATACATGTAAACAGTAACGTACCGGTCAGTAGAGTAAAGTAGAGGTTGAGCATGTATGAAAATTTAGCTACAGCTAACCATTCAGCATAGGGTGAATCGGGGTCATTGGGGTGACATTTACCGCCACGGGTGACGTTTATTCTAGCTACGCCACTGATTGGTAGGGATAATACCAGAGAGGAAATTAATCCAAAGAAAGCTCAATGTAAAAACAGAGCAATATAATAATAATAATAATAATAATAATAATAATAATAATAATAATAATATGTAAAGACAATCCTTAAAAAAATCTTCGGCCTTATGAGATGAATATTTAAATATTTTCATGAAAGATATTATAACCGATATTTATTTTTGATGATTGTCTTAAATTATATATATAAAAGTGAACATTGAAGTCAACACTCAGAGGCGAAAGTCTGTTACATGCTAGGCGAAAGTCTGTTACATGCTAGACGCAATCGTCAGGCCGTAACTTTTATATTTATATTTACATACGCTGTATCTCTGATATTGAGCCCTTTATCCAATAAATATAGAACACCTTAATACTATATATATATATATATATATATATATATAATTGTGTGTAAGGTGTCGGTCTGATAGATTAAGATCGAATTATATATATATATATATATATATATATATATATATATATATATATATATATATATATAAGGATATTTTTGTAGGTACAAAATTTAATCACAAAAATAAAAATGTGAAGCTTAATATTACTAGACATATTAAAAACAAAACAACCAGTTTCGCTCCCGCTCTTCAGGCTTCCACGGGAGATTTAACTTAAATTAAAAAAAAAACAATAGAAAATATGCAATGAAAAGGAGAGGAAAGGAGAGGAAAAAACATGAACACAAAGAGCTAGAGACAAATAACATTGAGCCTCAACAAACATTCACGCTGTTTACACAGGGAAGGTTAGCAGGACCCGATGTAAAGTGCGTCCAGCACCTTGAGGTGAAATAAAGAGTTTGACCGGGACAAAACAATGAACCGTTCAGCACTAAAATTAGTAGCACACTCTCTGTTATTTAAGAGGTGCTCACATATGGCGGAACCATGGGTATTTGGAACACGTCCATTCAAAGACAAGGTGTGATTCTTGATCTTAGTGGGAACATGTTGTTTAATTCTCATGTTCAGGCGTTGAGTCGTCCTCCCTATGTAGTCAGCACCGCAACTACTATTGTATTTGTAAACAATAGAATTAATTTGATGAGGAGGGAGAACATCCTTACAACCAGAACGAAATATAGTCCGGGTTTGAAAAACTATACGATCCTCAGCCGAGAAAAAAACAACGACGGACATTAGATGAAATCTGTCTAATTATACTTTCACACTTGGATCCAATCCAAGGCAATCTAAGATAAACAGGGCAATTTTTAACAGTACAGGGTTTGAGCCTTCTGAACTCCTCAATCTTGTTGCGAATGACCAAATGAACAGTATCAGGGGGGGGGTATCCTAAACCACATAGGGTTTCCTTAACAAAATTGATTTCATCATCCAAGAAGGACTCTGAACAGATCATTAATGCCCTATGAAGTAGGGTTCTAATAATGTTTATCTTACGTTTTGTAGGACGAAAGTAATCCCAACGCATATATAAAGCCGCAAAAGTTGGTTTCCTGTAAACCGAGGTAAGAAAATTTGAAGGTATTCGATGTACCAATACATCCAAGAAGGCCAATTGTAAATTGGATTTCATTCTCGACAGTAAACCTCAGTGCTGGATAGATACCATTTAGAAAAGAGAGAAACTGATTCGTTGTTGAATAAACGAAAAAGTATCATCAACATACTTACAATATAGTTGAGGACGAAGTGCATTCCTACGTATTCTCTCTTCGTGAAAGACGACAAAAATATTAGCAAGTGCCAGACACAAAGGGGAACCCATAGCAAGCCCGTCAATCTGTCGAAACATGGTATTATCAAAACTGAATTCGACAGACGACGTAGCAAATTTCATCAACTCCACAAATACAGACTCAGGGATACTCGGTGGAGACAAAGAACTGCGATAAAATAAATCGCAACAAATATTAATGGTTTCCACAAGAGGGACACAAGTATATGGGGAAGAGACGTCAAAGGAACACATGAACTTGCCAGAAGAAGACTGATTTTGAATATGGTCCACAAAGGAAAATGAATCCTTTTTGCAAAATCCACTCAAGCGGTGCAACACTGTTTCCAAAAGCAATGAGAGCCATTTGGATACCTTGTGTTGGGTTGAACCAACCATTGATAAAATTGGTCTTAATGGTACCCCATTCTTGTGGAGTTTTGGAAGCCCATAGAGCCGGGGAAGAATCGACCCAGATGTTCGAATTTTATTGGAAATTTCTTGTGGGAGCACCCTAGTTTTTACCTATTTCATCAGTAATTATTGAAATTTCTCGGCTGAGGTTTGTATAAATTTCAAACCTGGCCTATGTTTCGTTCTGGCTGTAAGGATGTTCTCCCTCCTCATCAAATTAATTCTATTGTTTACAAATAAAATAGTAGTTGTGGTGCTGACTACATAGGAAGGACGACTCAACGCCTGGACATGAGAATCAAACAACATATTCCCACTAAGATCAGGAATCACACCTTATCTTTGAATGAACTTGTCCCAAATGCTTCCGCCATATGTGAGCACCTGAACAACAGTGGGTGTGCTGCTAATTTTCCTGCTAACTGGTTCACTGTTGTGTCCCGGTCAGAGTCTCTATTTCATCTCAAGTTCCTGGAGGCACTTTATATTGGGTCCTGCAAACCTTCCCTGTGTAAACAGCGTGAATGTTTGTTGGGGCTCATTATTCGCCTTGCTCTTTGTGTTCATTTTTTCTCCTGTTCATTACACATTTTCCTGTTATTTTAATCTAAGTTAAATCTCCCGTAGAGGCCTGAAGAGAAGGATCGAAACCGGTTGCTTCGCTTTAAAAAATGTCATGTAATATTAAGCTACACACTTTCATTTCTTTAATAAATAATTAAACATATCGCACATGACTATTTCTAGTCTCGCATCATATATTTTATTCCTTCTCATAATTCATCTCTTCCCACAAAATATCTTTCTATAAGAAAGAAATCACCAGTACTTCTCCTCACACCCACCATGAGGTAAGAAGTATTCTATTTTCTTTTTCAGCTAAAATACAAGTCTCCATCATCCTAAAAGATCATTTCATACAACAGTCTATTTAGTACAAAAAGTAGACTCTCGTAAAAAGAGAGGAAACCCATCCATTCATAGTAATAAATAATAATGAAGCAAATGGAGGTGTCCAAATACTTATAGTTCCAGTTCCGCCATATGTGAGACCCTCTTAAACAACAGAGGGTGTGCTGCTAATTTTAGTGCTGATTGGTTCATTGATGTGTCCCGGTCACAGTCTCTATTTCATCTCAAGGTGCTGGAGGCACTTTATATTGGGTCCTGCAAATCTTCCCTGTGTAAACAGCGTGAAAGTTTGTTGGGGCTCGCTGTTATTTGTCTCTAGCTCCTTGTCTTCATTTTTTTCCTCCCCATTTCCTTTTCATTGCACATTTTCTGGTGTTTATTAATTTAAGTTAAATCTCCCGTGGAAGTCTGAAGAGCGAGTGCGAAACCGGTTGTTTCGTTTTTAATATGTCTAGTAATATTAAGCTTCACACATTTATTACTGTGATATATATATATATATATATATATATATATATATATATATATATATATATATATATATATATATATATATATGATTATATACATATGATTTTATATATGCATGAATTGGAATCAAATGCAGATCAAATATAGAACGGAATCTAACAGAATGTTAAGATAAAGAGCAAATAGTAAACGTTTATCAATCTAATTTATATTAAAACTTCAAACTTCATCAGAGATGTTGGTATTTTTATTTTTCTGTCGCTTTATTTTCATTGGTTCGTCGGGTTTAACTTGCTTTTGGCGCGTTAAACAACGTTAGTATTATTTATGTAGGCACTGTCATGAGATTGCCGGAAAATGAGCATACCTTCATAAAAACGGCCTTAAACTTGACGAAAATAATTTTTTATTGTTTAAATGTTTATGTTATTCTAAAGAGGAAAGATCAAAGTATTTTTTTATTATTTTTTTACATTTTTTAATCATCCCTAACATATTCAAAATAGTCGTTTAAAATCATGTTTTTTTTTAGTCCGGAAAAATCGATCACCACCTTTTTTTTTTTCAATTTTTTTAAACAGAAGTTAATTTTTACGCTTAAAATTTTGTCAAAAATCAATTATACTTTTTAAAATTTATTTTAACAAAATAAAAAAAAATTAAAGTTTATTTAATATATTCTAAAACAGACATTTCTTACTTTATGCGCCGAAAAAATGTATTCTAAAAACAAGGGTCTGCAGGTCTTGACAGCGACGACGTGCAACTGTGATGCTTTCAGTACGTATTGACAGCTTACTCAAGGAAAAGTTATTGTACGGAAGGACAAAAGTGATATAATTTAGCTTTTTATTGAACCAACTTATCTACCTCATTATTTTTAAGGAATTTTTTTAAATTAAGACTGTTGAGAGTGAGATAAAATTTCATGAGAAGGGGACATAAAATTAATTAGGTACATTTCTATGAAAGGTTATGTGTACATAATATGATATACATTTATTACATTTTACGGTGTTATTTGTATTTCCACTCATTTTATTTAGTTTGATATTTCATTTATGGGAAAAATGTCATAACTGAGGTAATATAAAAATAAGACCATATAAATTTCATAAGATAGGTACATAATACTTTAGGTACCCTTATCATCTGAAATATTATACATTTTTTCTCTTTTGTTAATTTTTTTCACATTTTTTAATCTTAATATGACTATTAAAAAGGCAATTTTTTCTCATAATAACGTAATCATATGCACTTTTTATTTTATATATCCATAGCCAAATAAGAAGAGAAGTCTATAAATGCAATGAAACTGGTATCATACAGGATCGTCACTTTAGGCTATAGTTTAATTTTTTTGTTTTAAGCAAAACGAAGCATAACAAATTTCTCCACACACAATGTATTGAAAAGGCTGTTTAACAGCGGAGAACAACATTTATACCAATGCAAAACACGTGACGTACTATTGTTTTCATGATGCTTCCGGTCTTCCGTATGTTTAAATTAAGCTATTTTATGGACCCTCAAAAAAAAAAAACAAAAACAAAAACAAAAAAAAAACAATATGTTATTTTAGGTTTTTATTGATTTGCAGATTGCTGATTGTAACCAGCTTTAATTCATAATCTGTAATGATATCTATCTACTTAATAACACCATTGACTAAACTGTACAACATTTTCATTAATTTTAGAAAATTTAACAACTTTAATGTAAAGAAAAAAATAACTTAAGAAATAACAAATAATTGTTGAAAAATTTATTTTTCATCGAAAACGTATCCATATTCATAAAAACAAGTAAAAGTAACTAAAAGCTTTTGAAATTAAATAATTAATATCTTTGTTTTATTGAGATATGGATCTCATTCAGAGCTGATTTTAAGGTAGAAAGGTGTCAACTAAAAAAACAAAAAAACAAAACATGATTTACTTACCTCAAAGCCTTGTGATCGTGATTGTTGGGCCTTCATCACAATAGGTAAAGAGGAGGAGATGTGATAGGTAACAAGAAACTACAGAAGAACTCGAAATTGATTGCTGCATTAATATTTAACCTTACCTTTTAAAAGTTGAACGATGATTCTTCTGTCGCCACTCAATCACTAAAAATATACAGATTTGAATTTCAAGAGTTTTCATAAAAATATTTATGGGAGGTTAATAAATATAAAAAAAAATTTACCATGACTAAAAAAAAATAAACATATTTATAATAAGTTCCATCATTTGTGAATAGTTTCTGAAAGTTTCATTACAATCCGACAGTTATTTTTATTTTTGCTAGATTTTCAAAATTAATGTCTGCCATTAAAAGAAAAGCACCAAAAATCCGCCATCTTATTTAGTAGTACCTCTGCTGATGAAGAGAAACAAGGTTTTTCAATCAAAAGTTAGAATGTTCTAATAAAGACAGAACTTTTTTTTAAAATAATTAAAAAATTACTTTGTTCTTTCCTCTTAATAGTAACATAAACATTTTGACGATAAAATTTTGTTTTCGTCAGCTTTAAGGCCATTATTATCGTGCTATGCTCATTTTCCAGTGATCTCATTCCAGTACCTAATTTATGGCGTTCCAAATTCAAGGGGAGGCGCCCTTTCGAACCTTCAAGAATTTAACGCGTTCCATGACTAACTGAAAAAAAAACCCGTAAATATTGCTTTTATTTTTTTTAAAGCATCCGTACCTGGCGCCATTTAAGCTAACTCCTGCGGACAGCTCTTGATTTTTGGGGCTTCATCACAATAGGTAGAGAGGAATAGATGCGATGGGCAACTACAGAAGAACTCAAAATTGATCGCTGCATTTATGTATTCAAGCTTACCTTTTAAAATATAATATAATATTCAAGCTTACCTTTTAAAAGTTCAATGATGATTCTTCTGCCGCCAATTAATTTAAAGACAGTTTGATGTACGTAGGTCCTTACTTTCTGTACACACAATTATTTTTAATCATGGGTCACATTCGCCGGATTTCGCAATTAATTTCGGTTATTCCTAAATTTATTTCCAATTTATAAAATTTGTTATCGTAGAAAAAAATTCGTCACAAAAAAACACGTACAAAATCGCCAAAAGCAATCGTAGTAATGAAAAATTGGGAATTCAAAATGTCAGGATTGCGGGTCCGGATCCGGCCCGAAATGACTTTAATTTGCTCACGGAATTGTCCTGATTTCAAAATAGTATGATATGTCGGGCTACGGTCTCTAGGAGTAAAGTTGAAAAGTGTGAGAGAAAGACATACTGACATATACATTTATTATATAGAAGAAGATGAGCTATTGAAAGTTAAAGATTTATGTTCCTGTAATTGAAAAAGTGTGACACACTGAAATTAGCATTTATAATATCGAAGTATGTAATTGTATAGTAAATGTTTCTTATTTGTTCTTTATCCTGTGATATATGTGCGTGTGTTTGTGGGTGTGGCTGTGTGTGCGTGTGTAAGGAGATGATGAGTAAAAGGAAAAAGCTATAAGCAACGACGCGTTTCGCCGACATCCACAATAATCCCCAACGTATTTTTTTTTCCAGTTTTGTCTGATAATATGACCTGATGAAGCCGAGGCCAAGAGACCTCGGCGAAACGCGTCGCTAATAACTTTCCACTTGGTCACATGATCTTCACATTTGTTTCTCACACTATTATCCCCCCACACAGGCGCGCGCAGGCACGCATGCATATATATATATAGCCTCTCAGGTCTCCTTCGCTATTCCCATAGCAAATGTGCTGACGTTTCATCAGTTCCAAGCTTTGCAGATCAGACTCACCATGTCATGTATACTTGGACGAATCATTCACATTCCTTTCGTATTCCAATAGTAAAAAGGAAGTTTCTCTTCGACAGCGTCTTCTCAGGAACCGCTACTTTGTGTAAAAGACTCGTAAGAGTTGATTTTCCAGATCACAATAATCTTAACATCTTCAAGCCAACGTTAACCACTTTTCTCATCCTTAAATTTGAATTTTAAATGACTTTTTACACATGAAGTATATTTTTAATGGTTTATGGCCCATGAATTATATTTTAATTGCTTATCACCCATGAATTATATTTTAATGGCTTATCAACCATGAATTTTATTTTTAATAGATCTCTCCCCATAAATATTATTTTTAATAGTTTTTTTTCCTCTTTAGAATCTAACGTGAAATTGGTTACAATAGAACAATTTATTGGTGTTTGTTTTTGTTTATATCAGGGTGACTACTTATTTTATAAATTTCGTTGAAGCTAATTTTATTTTGTTGGTTAAGTCCAAGTGGTCCTTGGAGCGCTGGAATTCAAATTAATCTATACTGACTTCATTTGAAAAAAATATTAATATTCATTGTTGCCACCCGCTTTCATCCGAACATCAATATCTCTCCCTATTTCCTTCTCTTCCCCCGCACCGACGGCGGTGATGGAGATGGCTGTCAAGCAAAGATAGTTTTCCGAGGTCATTCGTGTGGACTTGCTTTCGGTGGGCAACAGAGAAGCCCACATACTTGGCCAAAAGCGCATTCCTTTCGGCTCAAAGGGGATTGACACAAAATATTTATTATTATTATTATTATTATTATTATTATTATTATTAGTAGTAGTAGTAGTAGTAGTAGTGGATGTAGCAGTAGGAGTACACTATTTACATTATTCGCACTATTGTCCTCATCTTTGTTGCCATATTTATCACAAAGTTTTAGCCGTTGTACGCACCGGCCTTCTTCAGCTCGTTGGAACGTCGAACTGAGCACTTTATTTCGCTCAAACTGAGCACTTTATTACGCAACGTCTTTAACTACTGTGCCATGTGTCTTAAAGTTAGATCCAGTGACAGGACCCAAAGAGTTGTGAGTTCAATACCTGGTTAAGGCAGTGGAGAACTTGGAGAGGGGAATTAACAGGAGATAACTGATAACTGACATCCATTAAACATGGCAAGTGGAACTATAAAACTCTACCCCAGTGAGCGAAATAAAGGGTTCAGTTCGACATTCAAACCACCTGAAGAAGACCGGAGCGTACAACGGCCGAGGCGTTGTGATAATGTGACAACAAACATGAGGACAATAGTCCGAATAATATAAATAGTGTACATAATACCTCATCTCAGAAATATAGACAGATACTGAAAGACCGAAACGTTGTAATAATTATGGCAACAAAGATGAGGACAATAGTCCGAAAAATGTAAATAGTGTACATAATACCTCATCTCAGAAATATGCAGTTGGAGTAGTAGCAGTATTTTGTATGCATATTAAATATTTTATATACATTTCTAGGTATCGTTTTCTGTGGGGAAAGATATTTAATTTTATGTGTTTTTTTTTAATTTTGTATAATAACGACGGGGCGTATGAGGCGTATCATCAGTGGTAGAACCTTTGTATCAAAGCGGTCGGCTCTACTTTACTCAGAAACATTTGGATGCGGAACTGTACTGGTTCACGCCCTCCATCCAACTCTCACACATAACCACAAGAATTCGCATGGACACTGCGATGGCCACATTCTGTTCAACGGCATTAACCTTCCGACCAAACAGTGTGAGGGTAGTCAGAATGGTTTCCCTGACCCGAATGCCGAAAGAGAACGATTATCCCCAAATCATCTGTGCCAAACGGCCATCGGCCAGTCGCCAGCCTGGACGTAGGTGCTGAGCTTCAAAGGTCAACGTCTCTACAAGTAGCCGGAGGAACTTCTGAGAGGATGAGCCGGTTAACCTCAACATTCCCGGTGCTAAGGAACCGGCAAGCCATTACAATATTTCGCCTTCAATGTCACCATGAACAACAATTACAACAGAAATAGGAGGTTTTGGCCACCATAGCGGATGGAAATATTCTAGCTGAACAGACTGAATATAAGAAAGACAGACGAAAACAAATCATAGCTTACTTAGGGAGATTAGGAGAACTAGCAGAAAGAAAAAAAAATTATTAAGAGCTGCAAGAGACAAGACGTTGTGGAGAGCCATGATCGCCTACGTCCTCTTATCATAAGCAGACAAATGCGGAAAATGCGATAGAGAAAGCTGTAGATGCATTAGAATTGCGAAAGAAGCTTTCCAAGAAGTTAAGCTAAGTATTAAGAAACAGGAAAATATCGCCAGAAACAAAGAAAAGAGTACTGGTTTGTTATGCAATATCGGTCCTCCTGTATTGCAATCAATATTGGGCAATCTCCTCGCAAATGAAGAAGAGATATGCGGCAACTGAAATGCGGTGATACAGAAGGATACTGATAATATGAGTAATGACAATGTGAAAATGCGGAAAAAAAAAGACATCTATAGTTAGAATTAGAAAAAGACAACTGAAATTTCTAGGGCGCATATGAGAAAAGAAGGTTTGGAAAATTAAACACTCACATGACATATTGAAGGCAAGAGAGACAGAGATAAGCAGCAACGAATAGCCTACCTAAGTCACTTGTGTAAACGGTTGGTAAAACAAGGATTAGGAGAGATAGCAAAAAGATAAAACATTGTTAAGAGCTACAAGAAAAAAGAAGTTGGTTTGAAACATGGCCGCCTATATCACCTAGGGACATGGAAGATAGAAGAATAAAAGTAGTTGAGATAACCGAAATCTTCTTCTTCTTTTTTTTTTTTTTAACAGTAATATGTATGCATATATATTTGACTAAATTGAAGAACGAAGAGAAAGATTTTAAAGTCGGAATTTTCGGACACGCCTGTGTCCTTTTTGAACGATATGAGAAATAAACAAAAAAAGTGGGACGTACTCTTCTCAGGAATGTATTTTTGTTTGTTTTTGTTGTTGGTTAGAGGTCTCCCAGTTGACACTGTATTCTCTGAGGAAACATAAATCCCTGTTTAATCCTTTATTATGTAATTCTATTTTGAAAATATATTTCAGCTCTGATCTGCGTCTTTCCTGTCAAAAGGCCTACTAATATCTATATAATCAATATCATCCATCTTATTGCCAATTGTCATATCATTTTGTCGACTTTTTATATATCAGAATTCATTAACCGGCTGATTAAATCTACATATTATAATATGTGGCACATATTTCGCTTTAATATATATATATATATATATATATATATATATATGTGTGTGTGTGTGTGTGTGTATGTGTGTGAAAAGTGTGTGTATATAAATATAAATGAATATATATGTATGTATAATTATTTATATATTATATGCGCGGTACTTATTAGAAAGCGCTCAATATCAGAGATAGAGCTAACATACAAGCTCACATCTATCCAACCTTATATATATATATATATATATATATATATATATATATATATATATATATATATATATATATATATATATATATATATATATATTTAAAGATATGTTTAGTGGTACAAAATTGTACCACTGCCATAAACAGACAAAAATTAATTTTATTATTACCACTCATGATGATAACAAAAATTAAAAAATGAAAATCGGGCTAGCGAACTGATTTCGAACCTCGTTCAACAAACCTAAATCGAGGTTAATAAAATAAAGTATTTAAAAAAACAAAAGAAAAATAGACAAAGCGTATTGGGGAGAGAAATTTAAATATATATATATATGAGTATATATAAAATAATAAAATAATATAAATATATAAATTAAAGAAGACCAGACAACTTTAAGGTTGCATGGTTATAATATATTTCCCCAGAGAGTTTCTTTTTCCCTAGGTCATCAGACCTCAAAGTGAGGTCTGATAACCGAGGGAAAACGAAACCTCAAAGTGAGGTTTGATGATCCCGGGAAAAAGAAACTCCCTGGGGAAATAAATTATAACCATGAAAATTTAAAGTTGTCTGGTTTTCTTTAAATTAAATTATTCGCTCTGACTTAACATTGAGCTCTCCACATTTCATCCTCCTTGGGATTATCCATACGGATTACCAAGATTTTAATTACGTATCTATCTATCTATCTATCTATCTATCTCTCTCTCTCTCTATATATATATATATACATACAAATATAGATAACTAGACTAGTTTCGAACTTTTCCTGACGATCCGTTTAGGTGAAACCTAGGTAGCTTTGTCTGGCTCACTAGGTGTATCTATCTATCTATCTATATCTATATATATATATATATATATATATATATATATATACATATATATATATATATATATATATATATACATATATATATATATATATATATACATATATATATATATATATATATATATATATATACATATATATATATATATATATATATATATATACATATATATATATATATATATATATATATATATATATATATATATACATATATATATATATATATACACACACATACAAACTGGTTTATTTTATTAAACTGGATCTGTTTATACTTGTTTGACTATGTTTGGTGGTGGGAGGGAGAAGTACTACATATTATACAAAATTATATATATATATATATATATATATATATATATATATAGAAGGTATATTAAGGCAGCAAGTATTAATCCTAGCAGGTTTCATTTTAAAAATAATCGACATGGTCAGTCGGTTTATTTTTTTATTATATTTTCTGACCTACTTTCGGATAAGCTTTTTAGTATTGAGTGTTTAGCTCGAAGTTGTGTATAAATTCACCGAAGTTTATCCACAACTTCTGTCACTATACTCACAAAATCGGAAAATATTATAAAAAATTACAGACAGACCTGGCCGGTTCTTTTTAATCAAATAATATATATATATATATATGTATTTATATATATATATATATATATATATATATATATATATAAGGGATAGGTTGTAGTTGTTCCAACGATAGAAAAGTGTATATTTTGAATAGAAGAGAGAAGCAAAAACACAATGGTTAAACATGGGAAATCATAAGGAAAAAATTAATTCCTTGAAATAATATGTGGAAATAAGCACTCGTAGCGAAAACATGGAAAATAAAGTATAATATATATACAGTGTAACCCGGATATAAGAGAGTTCTCGGGCCCGGCGAAGTCTCTTATATCCGGGTTTCTCTTATATCAGGGTTTGGTCTATTTTGTTTGGGTAAGTATGGGAATAATTTGAGACCAGAGAAAATCTCTTATATCCGGGTTTCTCTTATATCCGGGTTACACTGAAAAAAGAAAAAAAAGATTATAATCAAAAACGTTTTCGGCTTCTCTCTCTCTCACATATATATAGGTACCTCCACTTTTTCGCGGGAAAACAGCATAGCGTAATAAACAAATGCCACAAACTTACCGAAAATAAATTTTTATCGTCAAAACGCTTATGTTATTATTAAGATGAAAGACCAAAGTGTATTTTAATTATTTTTTGATATTTTTTAATATTTTTTAACACGTTCGAAATTTTGGTTAAAGTTTTCTTTTTATTACGTCATCGCGGTGCTGTAAAAATAACATTGTTTTTTTTTGCGCTTTTTTCCCGTTGAAAACCCATTGATTTGGAAATTCTTGTAAAATTAAAGTAATTGTCCGATTTTAATGAAATTTTCAGGACTTATTCACCAATGAATGAAATTATTTTTGAAATATTTCTTTTTAGTAAATTTTAGTAAAAAATATTTTTTTTTTTAATATGTTACACCCCACTTACTTATTTTCCCGAAATTTTTTTCAATTCTTTTTATTTCCTTACAATTTTTTTTTGTTTAAAGTAAGAGTCATTGGAGATGGTAAATCACCTACTTTTTTTTTTCTAATTTGTTCCAACTTTTTTAAAATGAGCTTTGAATAGAAAAATAATGAATCCAATAAAACTATGATATTACTTAATTAGAAAAGCTTTTAATTGCTTTTGTAAATAAGTAATATTAAGGTCATTATTGCCTGAAGAAATAAATTTTTTCTGATGAATAATTAAATTTTACAAGAATTTTTTATTTGTTTTACATTTTGATTATAATAATTTATAATAGTTTAAAAATCGTGCAAAACTCTGTATTAGCTTATTTCCTTTTGATAATTAGTAATTAAGTAGAAACAAAATTTACGAGTTCAAAATTGCCAAGTTTAATAAATTTAGTGATTCCACTTTTTTTTCAAATAATTTTTTATGTTGTATTTTTCTACTTAATACATTCCTTATTTCCATGTACGGTAGACTGAAATTGCCTTTATTATAAAAAGAGTTTTGTCCCTTTATTCTAATAAATAGACATAACAGTAAAACTAAAAATAAAAGGGTTCACTCAGATTTCTAGTAATTTTCATTTATGGTCATCCGTCGTAGCTGTCATCACTTGTCAATCAACACGTGGATCAAGTATCGGGATCAAAATTACGGTACCAATCGTTAATAATTCGTTGTATATTTCTTTTTTATGCTATAATTAAGTAATATTTTTTTTAAATCAGATTAATTTAACATTAAATTTTCTAATTTTACTAAAATGACGTGTCAGAAATTTTTTTAAATATTTTTAAAATCGATAAATTTGTGTTTGTTTACAAATTTCTTAAAATTAAGAAAATGGCGGGTTTTTTGAAAATTTAAAAATTTAAAATTAAATTTGACATTCCAATGTATATAGTTTCTATCTGAAATATACCAGAATTGTTTACTTAATGGAAATAATAAATTTAATGATTCAACTTTCAAGTAAAGCTAAAATGAAATCTTCAAGCATGTTTTTTCATTTTAAAAAATGTATTTTAAACTTGGGTATCGAAATTTATGCCGAAAAAGTGGAGGTACCTACATATATATTAGGTTGGTGCAAAAATAATGACGTAATAATATCGTTTTTTGACGTATTTAACGTCAAAAAACGACATTATGACGTCATTATTTTTGCACCAACCTAATATATATATATATATATATATATATATATATATATATATATATATATATATATATATGTGTGTGTGTGTATAGTGCGTCCTAGATGTCAGCGAATTTGGGCATGAGAAAATTATTTTGCATCACATAATGTTCTCAATGTGTCCTTCAAAGCAATTTCTTGCCTACTGTTCGCAAGCCGTAGAACATTCAGTTGCCTATCCATCTGCTATTCAATATCCCCTTTTTTGTTTAAAAGCTCGTATGGAGGAGTAATTCAAGAAGAAGAACTTGGCTGAGAGAACAAGTAATAAAAATAAAAGAGAGATGAAGTCTAAAAAAGTTATTTCTTTCAAAGGAAGAAACTCCCCAAAAGGTGGGCAGTTTTTATACAAAAAATGGGGAGGTTGAACAAAAATGAGGGCGGATAGGGATGGAAACAAAAATAATGTACAAAAGACAAATAAATGAAAATAAAAAAAATAAAGAGATGAGAGAAAATACAACAAAGGGAATTCGAGAGAATATTTTATCAACGGTGATGACAAACACGATTGTTCTGAACGTGAAAAAAAAAATGTCGGCTGCTTGTCTAGACGCCGTCGCTAAAAGACTATTTAAAAAGAGAAGGAAAAGGCACCGTTTTTGAACGCTGGAGACTGAGTGACGAGACCGTCCAAGCTAGAAAGGTTGATTCAGGATTGTCGTCAACACAATTTGGCATTTAAGACCAAAGATAAAAGAAATCAAAGAATTAAAATGTGGGCCGGACCATTATTTGGAGTTGAAGGAAAGGGTTTCATTAAAAGAAACAGAATGCCTTAAGATCAGACCAACAAATAAATGAAAGCTTTGAGTTGGGGGTTTCTGGCCCGTGCCTTCGTTAAGGGTTCGAATTACTGTTTATTTCTTTTCCCATCCTTGTTTCTGTAACTCATATTGTAATGGAGAAAAGAATAGATTATGAAACAACGAGGGCAAGGGGCGGCAGCCTACTCACGCGTGCCACACGTGGCACGCCAAGCAATTTCCAATGGCACGCAGCCACAAATGACATCACGAAGTCCGAACCAATAACTACTACAATGCAAAGATATTTAGCTGTTTCAATTTTAATATATACTAAATTAGATATCTCTAATAATTCGTTAAAAATCAGCATAGCATAATGATAAAAGACCCCAAACTTAATACAGTGTAACCCGGATATAAGAGAGTTGTCGGGCCCGGAGAAGAAGTCTCTTATATCCGAGTTTCTCTTATATCCGGGTTTCTCTTATACCCGGGTTTGGTCTAATTTATATACATTAACACAGGCTCTAATTTGGGACCAGAGAAAATATATCTTATATCCGGGTTTCTCTTATATCCGGGTCTCTTATATCCGGGTTACACTGTAAAATAAAAGTTTTATCGTCAAAATGTTTATGATATTATTAAGAGGACAGAACAAAGTATTTTTAATATTTTTTTTTTTTTTTAAATTTCCTTCTTTCTAACACGTTCTAAATTTGGATGAAAAATCTCGTTTTTTTGGGCTTTTTTTTTTTTTGTCAACTTTCTACTACTTGTGAACATTTAATGTAGGTTCCGGGGGGAAACCCATTAATTTGGAAATTCTTGTAAAAATGAAATAATTGTCTGATTTTAATGAAACTTCAGGAGTTATTCAAAAATGAATTAATTTACTTTTGAAATTTTTATTTTTAGAAAATCTGGGTAAAAATATTTTTTTTACATCTGTCACACCCCCCCATAACTTAATTTTGTGAAATTTTCTAGAATTTCAAACAGTTCGCAAATTGTTTTATATTACTTATAAGCAGGACTCCTTGGAGAAAAAAAAATCAGCAATTTTTTTTCACAATTACGGACAACTTTTTAAAAATCTGCTCCAAATCGTAAAATAATAACTGCAATAAACTTTCTAATTATCTAATTAGATTTGCTTTTATAAATAATATACATTAATGCCATTATTATCTGTAGAAAGAAAAATTTTCGATAAATAAATAATTTTTACAAGAATTGCATTTTTCTTTTAGATTTTTCAATTTTAAACAAATGTTTTTAAATTCTTCCAAACAGAGTACAAGGTAGGTTATTACATTTTTAAGTGAAGACTATACTTACTAAGTCAAAATCTAAAGCTTAATACAAATCATGCTGCCAAAACGTTTTAACATAAAGATATTTTTTGCGCGTCAAAATGTTATATTTTTTTAGCATGGGGTCTTGTAAGTGACATTATGGTTAAAAGGTCACGTGTTTCAAGGCTTGTTTCTCCCTTAGGCAAAGCCCTTTGACATATAAAGGTCTCCGGCTTATCTCACTCTCAGCTATGTAATTAAAAATTACATTGAAATAATAAAATTATCTCATTTATCAATTAATAACTGAGTGAGAGAATTTCATTACTAATATAATGATAATTTTATTAATTATTACCTCAGTTATTAAATTAAACATTTAATGACTTAATGTAATATTAATAATTATTACAAATTATTTATCATTATTTTAGCCATTAAATAATGAAATACCATTATACAGGTAATTCAATAAGGTCAGAAATTTTTATAGTATTTCAAATTACTTAGAATTCATAAAATTATGTCAATTTTCGTGCACCATACTAAATGTGTCAACACATTCATTCATCAAATTATCGATGGAGACGTGAAAATAACAATACACTGAGGTCAAGAAATGTTTGTCTAGAACATTTTATGCTATAAGTATAAGTCATATTTGTTCCAGAATAGATTCATTTAATTTTAAATTTGCTAATTTTACGAAAGTAACGTTTCAGAAATGTATATTTTATTTTAGAGAGATTTTCGAGTATCGAAAAAAAAAATGTTTTGTGTATACTTCTCTAAAAAACTTTAAAATGGACGTTTCGATTGGTTTTTCCGGAACAATCGACTAAAAATCATTCAAATTTCTATTTGAAACACTCCACTTTATTTATTTTTTTTTCTGAAATTAGAAAATTTAATCCTGTAGCTTTCAATTGAACCCGAGGGAAAGCTTCAAAAAGGATTTTTCATTTATGAAAAATACATTTAAACCTTAGATATACCGAATATTTGGAGGTAACTATAGTAAAGTATATATACTATATATTACTACATAAGATATATTGTAGAACAGATATATTGACCTTGACTTGTATAAAAATACGAAAGCTGATGGTACACTGAATGATTTTAAAACCCTAAGTCGGCACATAGTCAGGGAAAGGTTGCCGACCCCTGCACTGAACCATAGTCTCTTTAAAACCATATCTATTACAGAATTTTAAAGTATATATACTTTATATTACTACATAAAATATATTGTATAACACGTATATTGACCTTGACTTGTATAGAAATACGAATGCTGTTGGCACACAGAATTATTTTAAAACCCTAAGTCGGCACATAGTCAACAAAAGGTTGCCGACCCCTGGCTTAGGGTATCAATGATAAAGTAAAAAACGGATATGGTGTCGAATTTTATCGATTCTTTTAATTATTTCACCCCAAGTAAGGCAATAAAGTCACTAAGACACAGAGGGTTACTGAGTATATAATAATATTAAGAAAAAGAAAAAACATTATTAATGACCGAGAGAAATAAACGAACAGGAATTACGAAAACAGATGATGACGATTAACATTGCAATTAAATTTTTGAACATCAAGTTTGAAAGCAAGAAGCTGGAAGAGCGTTCTACAAGCGAAAAGTACGAGAGAAGAAACTGTTAGCATAGAACTTATGGTTGCATCTAGCCATCTCTACTGTAAAATGATGATACCTTGCTGCCAATCTAGTATTGCGTTTAAATTCATAGTCTAGGTACCATATAAAAAAGTAGTATTTACCGAACTCGTATGGGATCTTCTGTCCGAAGGCAGAGTTCGACAAGAACTAAGAGCCTTGTACGAGGCTCGCTCTCGCTACCGGCGCGCTCTGACGTCAGGCGACCAGTGTACCATAGAGAAAAGTTCATCAGAACTATTCCTATGAAAGTATTTATAGAAAAGGCGTAGGGAAGCTAAATTACGGCGGTGGGAAAGTAACTGAAGCCGAGATGCCAGGACAGGAACAATTGCAGCTTTTTCTTTAGATGTTATCAAGAATCTCTAAATATAGAGCAGGTGCACCAGACAAGTGTCAGCAATATTTAAAGCAAGGAAGAATGATAAACTATTTAAGATAGATTCTGTCGAGAAAGATTGTCTCGTACAACACAGGGAAACAGCATTGTTTGTAGCAGATTTAGCAGGTGGTTCAATAAAATAATTCTAGTTCATATCTGAAAAAAAAGTTGGTCGCAGGAGTCCCCTCCAATGCTGATGGAACTCAGAAACGAGAAAGTTTCTCAATTAAATTGGTTTTATCTAATTGAAGTTGGTAATATATTCATGTCATACTCATAATTTATATAAATACACCTTATCAATTTTAACGTAACTCTATTATCAGATATATACCCTTGTTCAAATTAATTGAAACAAAACGAATAATTCCGTTATTATTTAATTTTTTTTTTCGTATTTTCCCAATGAATTATGATCCAGTGCACATGTTAGTACTTCGTACATCCATTCCACGAAGTGGTTCCTTGCAGATTGACCACAGATTCTCGATTAGATATAAATCAGGAGAGTTTCCGAGTAGGTCCATATTACTCACTTTTAAGACTTGCCAGTATGTTCCTGCAGCGTTACAATTTTCGTACGCTTCCTTGAAGTAACATCAATCGCAGATAATGGCCGTAGGATAACTAATTGATAGTCGAGACAATAGTGTCTGGGCGTGATAAAAATCTGATGCAATTACGGATGACGCAATATTTTTCAAGGTCAAATTTCATCATACACTCCGAAAGTAGATTCATATTACTGTGTGACACAATTTAGCGGTCGCGTGAAAATTAAAAGCGAGAAACAATCAAGGCGAGAAGAATCTATCACGAAAGACATACTGAGCGATGTTATTTTTTTTAACAAAAGAAAAGTGGTAAAGATTTTATTTTCATTTGCGAAGAAAAGTATTTTTTTCGCAGAAGATAGGAAATTCGTAAGATCTCGGATCTGTCGGAATTAATTTATGCTACGACGCGGCGAATAAAAGATAGCAATCTGCCCATGGTAATAATGAAAATTTCAAATTGGTCAAGTGGCCTACAAAACAGAAGCAGGAAGATAATCGTAATCCGGTCACGCACTGATCGAGAAAGGCATCAGCTGAGGCCACCCCAGAGAGAAAGGGAAAGAATAAACCATTAACTATCTTTCGGAGATATCATTTGGTTTGGAAAGAGACACCAGTTTTATGTATCCAGACCTGGACATGATAAAAGTTTGTTACCGGCACAGATAATTGGCGACAGGGTGCGAAGACGTTCGGTTGAGCATCCATTTAACGCCTGGCGAAAATCTCGTTGATAAATTCCAGTTGACATTCGGTTAAGACAGAGATTAAGGATCACACGACGAGTCGTAGGGGCCTGGTGGAGAAAAAAAAAGAAGAAAAGAAAAAAAAGGAAGATATTTTTTTTTCTTTCAGTGATAATTGTAAACTGATACCAGGTTGGCCACACCCGCGCTGCCGAGCGTCATTGGCTGAGTGGTGGCGTGAGGTGTGGGCGAAGGTAAACATATGAGAAGGAGGGGAGGCCTGTTGATGCCTGTGAGGGGATTGGTGTGAGATACCACTATGAGAAAGAAGGGAAACCTGTTGACGCCCTCTGAGACGATTGGTGTGAGATACCAATATGAGAAAGGAAGAATTTGGGAGGACGATTACCTTAAGAAGCCCTCTAAAGCAGAAAGTAATGGACTTCCAAAAATGGAAAGTAATAAATTTTCCTGTCCGAAAACAAAGAAAATCCTTATTGTGGATTTTGGATTGTCGAGGAACCCAAACCACGACAGGCCCACACCCGGTTTTGGTCGGCGTCCATATAAACAGTCGCAGCGAGTAGACGGCAGTTGCAGTTGGAGAGTTGCAGTTTGGCAGACGCAGACAGAGTGACAGAGCAGAGCAGAGGAGAGTTGAGCTCTGAGCTCGCAGACCAGCCTTGCATGAAGCTGACTGAAAGATACCCACGCATTCCGACTTAGACTTCTAACCAAGAACAATTTATTTTTGAAGAACGACTTAGACTCGCACCACCAAAACAAGCTTTACGAATATCGCCTGAAGATACAAAAAAACAGTTATTGAAAAAGAACTTAAGATATTAAGGCTCGCCTAACAAACGCAAAGTGTCACGTACCCATAGAAGCGGTTTGGGATAAAGACGCAGTCCTGTATTCAGCAACCAGATATAAAAATATTTGTTATTCTTTTTTTTAACACATTTGAACCTTTCGAGTTGTTACTTTATTTTCTTTTACATATACTTGTGCAGTGTCAAATTTGCTCGAATTCGGCTTGCATTACGGCCCGACGACTGATTGATTTCGTCTACCTAAGATCAAATTACAACGTGGGTAGGTTAGACTAGAAGTCAAAGCAGTGACTTCGGTAACCAGATGTTGGAGGCGAGCTGGAAACGACAAAGCTGATACCGAATCTAACCAGATTCCCATCCGAATCATTAGAACGTCACAACTGGACATCACTGCAAATGGCCTAATCTGATGAAAAAATTGAAATCGATTACACCCTGTCACTCCAGTGGGTTTAAACTGACCGTATGGTGACAGAAAGGAAACTAAAGCAGTTGTTTCAATTAATTTACACAAGGGTGTAAACCGGAAAGATTCATTGGAAAGAAAAAAGAAGTGTACTGAACTGTCAGGTAATATCGTTTCTGTTATGTCACAGTCAATATTGTGCCATTTTATCACAGATGGGGAAGAGACTTGAAGTACCAGAAATGCGGTTCTACAGAAGTATGTTGAGAATTCTATAGACTAAAATTTTTCGAGAAAATGTAAGCAAAAAGAAAACTTATACTTAACATCATAAAGAGACAGTTCTATTATCAATTATAGACATTTAACAATATTTGTGGAGATTTCGTAGTTTATTTTATTCTGTTAGGTTTCAATTGTTTTATGTATATAGCTTCAAGAATTTTTAGTTTTTGTTTATTATTTTCATGTTTAAGTATAGTTGTGTTTTCAACGAGGATTTTCTGGAATTGTGTATGCGGCCAGACATATTGCCTTTATAATGGCTTATGTAAGCCGAAAGCTTAGATAGGATTAAAAAAATATGTATCAACATTGTGATTTTCTTTCATCTTTTAATAATAATGTTATTAAGCTTATCAGATGATATGAAAAGAATTTACATAAAATAAATCGACAAAACTTGTCTATATTATTTAATTCTCTTCTTCATCTATGAGAAGATTGTCTAGCATTCACTGATATATAAGTAGGACCTATACGATGTGACTGTTCAGTAGTCTTTTTGAATGTGACTAGCAAAATTTGCATGTGTCTCAGTTCTTTTCTAAAAGGTATCTGTCGCTATTCAAACGAGCCTTCGGATTTCAGTGTCGGATTTTCCGTCCTTTGTCCAAAATCTTCATCGATATTGAAATTTCTGCACTTGCATTATTCTGATGTCTCCAAATTCTTGTACACATCTTGGCGTGTCCCTTTTGCTGATAACCATATACTCTACATTATTTACATTATTCGGACTATTGCCCTCATCTTTATCTCCATATTTATTACAACGTTTCGGCCTTTCAGTATCTGTCTATATTTCTGAGATGAGGTATCATGTAGACTATTTACATTATGTGGACTATTGTCCTCATCTTTATCGCCATATTTATTACAACTTTTCCGCCTTTCAGTATCTGTCTATATTTCTGAGATGAGGTATTATTTACACTATTTACATTATTCGGACTATCGTCCTTATCTTTGTTGCCATATTTATTACAACGTTTCGGCCTTTCAGTATCTGTTTATATTTCTGAGATGAGGTATTATGTGCACTATTTACATTATTCGGACTATTGTCTTCATCTTTGTCGCCATATTTATTACAACATTTCGGCCTTTCAATATATGCCTATATTTCTGAGATGAGGTATTATGCACATTATTTACATTATTCGGACTATTGTCCTCATCTTTGTCGCCATATTTATTACAACTTTTCGGCCGCTGTACGCTCCGGCCTTCTTCAGGTGGTTGGAATGTCGAACTGAACCCTTTATTTCGCTCACTGGGGTAGACTGTAGAAATTAACAGGAGATAACTGATAACTGACATCCATTAAACATGGCAAGTGGAACTAGAATAGTCAACCCCTGTAAAACTGGCTTCGATTTTGCCAAAGAAATTCATGGTTTAAATTATCTAAAATTATCTCATTGAATTGCACAAGTATTCATAAAATTAAGTGTGACGAATCTCATGTAGAAGAAATATTTTAAAAAATATTTTCTGAAAAAAACTTGTGAAATAATTTCATTCATTTCTGAATTTGTCCTGAAAATTTCATTAAAATCCGACAATTATTTCATTTTTGCAAGAATTTCCAAATAAATGTGTCTTCAATGCAAAAAAAAAAGCGCTAAAATTTTAAGTTTTTAAAACTTTCTTCCATCAGTAGCCCAATTTAGCCTAGCTAAACTATCTATATATAAAATCCTGTGACTTCCGTTCGAACCCTCTAAAATAGCTATACATTGACGGATCGAAACCAAAGTGCAAACAGATAAGAGGGTATAAATTACAACTGGTTTTACTAGGGTACATAGCTTACTAGAGTAAATTTTCATTCATTTTTTTGGAAAAATTTAAAGTTTTATTATTTAACATACACAATACCCTCACTATTACAAAAACAATTTAATGATTAAAATGAAAAATACGTTTTTTTAAATAAAAATACAACATTCTTTTTCATATCTTTTCTTTATGTTTTTATATATGCAAAAATCCATTTTACAGTTCGCCCTCTTTTTACGAGAAGTATATACAAATCACAAGGCCAAACACTTCAAAAAGTTGAAATTTGGTTTCAGAAAGAAATATTTACCCATGGCCAGTTGTATGTTGTATGCTCAAGAGTAAGAAATCCTAAGAATTTATTCTTCACTATCAAAAAGAAAAAAATAAATTTTCGCAAGAAATATTGTTTACCATAATGTCCTATAAAATTAAATTAAATTAGGGAAATTATTAAATTGTCAAAGTATTTTTCCAAACAAATCGGTTTATTCAAATTTCATCGATTGGTTTGTAAATCCCGATAAAATAAATGTTAGCGATAATTTCAACAATACCAAATACTGTGAGGATTTTAGGACGCGTTAGCATGCTGCAAAAAGACTAGTTTTTAAAAGTGTTGTGGTAGGATCCACCTAATTTGCATAGTGGAGTACCGACCATATAAATATGGTTGGTACCGGGAAGAGAGTGGGAGGAATCGAGAGATTCTCTCGGCGACTGTCGAACTCTCTGCATTAGCAGAGGGGAACCCGGACGAGGCTTTGCCGAAGGGCAAGGTTTCGTCCGGGGAGGTTGACAGGGCCTGAACCCGTCTAGGCGGGTTCAGAAAGGCCATATTTTTGGCCGAGCCTACGGGCTCGGGGATACCCACATTAAAACGGCCTTGTGCCACATTCGATCCTCGTGGGTGGATTGATAAATACAGGAATCGAGAGATTCACCAGAGACTCTGCCAACACACATTCCAGGAACGGTCTTCCCAGGAATATACAAAAGACTATATGTAAATATTGGGTACACTTTCTTGTTTCAATACATTTTGTTCTAAGTACATTTTGTGTTGCATTATTATTCCATGCATTAGTCAAGTTTCAACAATGGCGACAAGGTAGAAAGAACCATACGAAAAAAAGAAAGAATTAATAATTGATAGCCTTCAACAATTGGGACAAGTCATTGAGGAACCCAGGCAGAAGGAAAAAATTATTAATTAAAAGTACAACATCTATCGGAACGGCGAAGGATTCTGAATTTCTGGATATTTAGAACTCGTTAAAGGACGACTAAGCATAAGAACGTTCACTCAGAAAAATTTGAAAGGTGTCGTAAACGAATAACTGTGATTTTAAATTGAAAAGTTATCTACAACGAGACACCCGTTAAAAAAAAACAAACAAAACTGGCCGACTACAAAAACGTGCATGGAATTAAAAGGCGCACAAATACACCGTGTCGAATTTGAAAGGTAACGAACTTTTAAAAAATTATTTTTTTTGTTTGCTCAACAATATTTTATAGTAACGAATTTACCTCTGATAATAAAAATCAGAAGTTTGTCATTGAAATACGCGAACAGAAGTAATAAAAAAAAAAAAATACCAAAGTTGATTATCACTGGCTTGAATGTAAAAGCAAGACATAAAATAAAAAAGTCGTAAGTTTTTTCGATTTTTTTGGTCAGCTTATATTATACCCATAGATACACAAATTAAAGGTATATTCTTTGTTGCATGAACACTATCAGCTAAAGATGAATGAATTATCCAAAGTCATATCTGAATTATTCAAATCCCAGCAAAAATATCAAGAAAAGCAAGAGGAAAGACTTTTAGAAATTCAAAAGTTAATACTGGAGAAATTAAACAACAATCAGGCAAATGAGGAAAATTCTTCATATTCTAATAACACCATATTTAATTCGCTGGAAACTTTCAACTATGTGCCAGACGAAGAAAAAACGTTTGAAGCGTACTTTAAACGATATGAAGATATTTTCTACACAGACTGTGAAAACTGGTCGAATTCAAGAAAAGTCAGTCTATTACTAAGAAAGCTAGGTACAGCAGAACATAGCAAATTTGTAGATTTTATTCTACCGAGAAGAACGAATGAATTGAAATTCTCGGAAACAGTGAAATTGCTAAAAGAGCTGTTTGGAGCAAATATGTCGCTTTGGCATAAGCGATGGTTATGCATGAATGTCACTAAATCCGACGATCAGGATTACTTAACATATGCATCTATAGTGAATAAACATTGTGACAATTTCAGATTGGCAGAGATTACGGTGGAAGAATTTAAGTGTTTAATTTTTGCTCAATGACTGGTATCCAGTAAGAGTGCCGAAATAAGACGTAGAGTTTTGTCTAAACTCGAATCTGAACAAAACCTTACCCTGAAAAAGTTAGCAGAGGAGTGTCAG
The DNA here is from genome assembly GCA_963932145.1 of Acanthosepion lycidas. Lineage (NCBI taxonomy): Eukaryota > Metazoa > Mollusca > Cephalopoda > Sepiida > Sepiidae > Acanthosepion > Acanthosepion lycidas. Next base: position 15,420,266 of record OZ010598.1, read on the forward strand.
CGGGCCGTAAGTTTAAAGAAGGAGTCTCAAAAAATCGAAGAAGCTGGCAACGCTTATATTAAAAAATAAAAAAAGTCAAATTATCCATCAGAAAAAAATTGGAGTAAAAATTCGGCGTATTTTAAAAATAGACAAGAAAAATTAAATAAGAACGAGGAGGAAAAAAAGGTTCCACCATATAATTGCAGACACTGGGAGGTAAATTGCCCATATAGAAATAAGAAATGTTTCGTGTGCCACAAGAAGGGACACAAAGGATCTTGTTGTAAAACGAAAAAATTCAATAGCCGAATTAGACAAACAAATTCGAATATCAAATCAGATAGAGATTTGAGGAAATATGTGACGACTGAAATATTTAAAAAGAATATCAAATTTCAACCCGATTCGGGTTCAGATTTAACAATAATGAACTATAAAACATGGAAAATTTTAAAAAGGCCTACAATAATGAAGTCAACGAAACGCGCTCGAACGGTAACTGGAAAGGAAATTAACTTCGAAGGCGAGGTTGTACTTCCCATGAAATTGAACGGGATCGTTAAAAAAAATAAAGGTTTTCATTCTGAAAAATGGAGAAAACTTGCTGGTTACAGATTTTATTGAAACATTCGAATTGTGGGATAAACCGTTAAACTCATTCTGCAGAAAAGTAGAAAGAAATACGCAAACAAGACAGGACATTAAAGATGAATTAAAGAAAGTTTCCGGAAACCTTCACACCTGGTATTGGAAGATGTAACAAGTTTGAAGCTAAATTTGAATTAAAGGAAAATACTATGCCAATTTTTAAAAAGAAACGTAACGTGCCTTTCGCAAGTGTAGAGAAAATTAACGAAGAACTTGATAGGTTGGAAAAAATGGGAATTATTTCGAAAGTAGAATCTAATTCATGCGCTGCGCCGATTGTGGGCATAAAAAAGAAATCAAACCAAATCAGAGTCTGTGTTGATTTTTCGACAGGGTTGAACTCGGTAATCAAGAACTACCATTACCCGTTACCGAGTCCGGAGGAGATTTTTAACAAGCTAAATAGTCGAGTTATATTTTCAAAAATCGACTTATCAGATGCCTATCTCCAAATTCCCGTCGAAGAAGAATGTTCGAAGTTACTAGGGATAAACACGCATAAAGGGTTATTCAAGTACAACAGGCTTCCTTTCGGTATTAAAGTGGCACCAGCCATTTTTCAACAAGCTATGGACGTCATGTTGAATGACTTACTTTGCGTGCGCTTACTTAGACGACATCATAGTAAGGAGCGAAACCGTCGACGAACATCGAGAGCATCTCAATCAAGTATTTAAAAAGATTCAGGACTTTGGATTTAAAGTCAAAGTGCGAATTTGGTTTGGAGGAAATTAAGTATTTAGGTCACATAATCAACAAAAATGGCAGATGTCCAGATCTGGAAAGGTCCATTGCGATTAGAGACATGCCGACGCCCACTAATGTGACGATGCTACAGAGTTTTCTGGGGCTCGCAAATTTTTATCAAGCGTTCATTAAAGGAATGTACAATCTAAGAGCTCCGTTGAATGAACTACTAAAAAAAGACAAGGCATGGGAATGGACGGTAGAATGTCAGAAAGCCTTTGATGAAATAAAGAAAATGCTTACATCAGACCTCTTTTTAACCCATTACAATCCAAAACTTGATATTGTAGTGGCAAGTGACGACAGTTCATACGGGATAGGAGCGTGTATTCAATACATAATGCCAGATGGTTCTAGAAAACCAATTGCACATGCTTCGAGAACTTTACTCCCAGGAGAAAGAAGTTACTCACAGATAAAAAAAAGAGGCGCTGAGTATCATTTTTGCCATAACAAAATTTCACAGATACATCCACGGCAGACATTTTATGCTTGAAACGGATCATAAACCTCTGATCACTATTTTTGGTTCGAAGAAACGGTTACCCGTTTATACGGCAAATCGTCTGTTGAGATGGGAAACCATTCTTCTCAATTATGATTTTCACATAAAGCACCTATCATCCAAAAAGATAATTCATGCGGATAGCTTATCAAGTTTCGTACCGAGTCAAGAAGAACGATTCGAAGAATCAATAATTGCCAATATAAGAGCAGATTATGAGGTGAAAAGCATGGTAAACAACATTTTAAGAGAGCTACCGGTTACATCAAAGGAAATCAAAAAAGAAGCTGAAAGCGATGATTTCATTTTAGAAATAAAAAGCAAAATCGTAGCAAATGACCAAAAAGTGCAGGAGATTTATTCAATCTGTGACGGAGTTTTATTATATGGTGAGAGAGTGGTAGTACCAAAAAAGTTGCAGAAAAGAATACTACGGGACTTTCATATAGGTCACCCGAGGGTTAATAGAACAAAAAGCTTAATGCGAAGCTTTGTATATTGGAAAGGAATGGATGTGGATATCGCAAACATGGTTCATCGGTGTAAAGGGTGTGTGTCAGCAGCTAAGGCACCACCTATATTACACAAACCATGGCCCAAGACGGATCATCCGTTGACAAGATTACACATTGATTTCGCTGGTCCAGTAGAAGATTATTACTACTTAATAGTGGTAGATAGTTTTACAAAATGGCCGGAAGTACTACGCTGCAAAAAGCCTACGTCCAATACCACAACAACTTTTTTGCATGAACTATTTGCACGGTTCAGTGTGCCAGAGTGTATTCTGAGTGACAATGGTACACAATTCACTTCTGAAGAATTTAAGGAATTTTGTGAGTTATATCAAATTAACCACATAACGACGCCGCCGTATCATCCGAGGTCCAATGGACTCGCAGAAAGATTTGTCGATACTTTAAAGCGCGCGCTGAAGAAAGCCTCAGGAGTTCCAACGGAAAAGGCGCTTCAGCAATTCCTACAAGTACACAGAATTACGCCAGACCAGAGAACACACTCAAACATTGTACCAGCTGAACTAATGTTCGCTAGGAAAGTTAAGTCAGTGTTTGACAAGCTTTTGCCAGGTAAAAATAGAGTAAAGAATACTATGTATACAGCGAGAAAAAGATACGCCTCCGGAGAGAAGGTGTTTTTCAAGTGCTACAAAAACAACGTTGAGTTCTGGGAGCGAGGCATAGTGGGCAAGAGAATCATAATTAAAGGGCCGAAGAATACTCATAAAAGGCACCAGAACCAACTTAAAAAATGTTACGTTCTAGAGCATGAAGAGAGTATACCGGATGAGGAGGAAGATCCCATTGATGTAATGTATGATGTTTCAAGTAGAACCTCCGCAGAATATTCCTGAACCGAGAAGATCCGGTAGGAAATGAAAGTTCACGGAACCATTGGACGTGAATACAAAACGAAAAAAATATTAAAAGTATGCAAATGGATCTACAAAGAATAGCCATAAACATCAACCCATATAGGAAGCCAGTTTGAAATCCAAAAGGGATTCCAAGGCTTGGGAGGGGGTGTTGTGATAGGATCCACCTAATTTGCATAGTGGAGTACCGACCATATAAATATGGTTGGTACCGGGAAGAGAGTGGGAGGAATCGAGAGATTCACCAGAGACTCTGCCCGACTGCGACTCAGTCAACACACATTCCAGGAACGGTCTTCCCAGGAATATACAAAAGCCTATATGTAAATATTGTGTACACTTTCTTGTTTCTAAGTACATTTTGTGTTGCATTATTATTCCATGCATTAGTCAAGTTTCAACAAAAAGCAACCACAAAATTCAAAAAACAGCGAAATTTAAAATTTACTAAAGTTGCACATTTAAAAAAAAATCCTAATTCAGAAACCTTGGTTGCAAATTTGGTTTTAAATCCCGATAATTTCTTAATATTTTCGCTTCAAGTGTTGTAATGGTTGGCATCGTCTGGGGACAGAAGATTAGAAAGGATTAATTTTGTTTAATTCTCATAACACTTTACTTATGTTCAAGGAAATCCTTCTCTGTTGACAGCCACGCCACAGATGACTATCGCATTGTGGATATTAATGTCATCTGGTTTATTTCTAGGCCAACGTATCGCAGGTGTTGATAGTGTCCTGGTTAAGGGAACGGAAAGTGAATCTGGGGTGCCGTGTTCAATTTGGTTGTATTCACATCGAGCTAATGCTCTTGGATAACGCATGAAGTCATCTTCCTCCAGTTATAGCTTAAATAGCAACGCAGACTGGGCTGTCTTGCCTTGAGATGGAAATCATCCTAAAGGATTGCAAACTGACTTCAATACGCGTCTTAAGATGGATGGGTTATATCTATCCTAAGATAAAACGCTATGGCTTCTCTACATGCAGTCCCTTGACTCAAAAAGTGGGTCATCTAAGTGGTAAGAAAAGTTTGGTATGCTAATATACATATAAGATATTGAGTGAAGTATGCATTGAAAATCATATTTTCCCGAGGCTCAAAATCCTTAACAAAGTTGCATATTTATTAAAAATTTTCAAAATCATAGATATTTCGTAAACAATAAAATAGAGCTCCTCACCAGAGACGTGGGTAATATTTTTCAAGAGCACAATATGATACAATGTGATACACGCTTAGGCGATCATGTACCTTTCGATACATGACTGGCGAGGCAGATTTTTCCTGCGGTAGGTTGCCATTTCTTTCTGCGGTAGACCAGTTGCCATCCAAGGCTGTAGAACTCGGTCTTTGCTGGAGGTGGAGAAGAAAAAGGAATCATTCCTTTCCCAAGGGTATTAGCACATAAGTGAATATAATGGATTCGTCTGGAATTCAAACTCTGTTTTCCGTTATCTCATTTCTCGACGCCATACGTTACACCATCCGCACATCCTCTCCAATGAAATGGAGGCAGTAGTAGCAGTAGAGTAGGATTTCAATGAACAGTCATTCAGTTATGTGCCATGCGTGATACATGCTTAAGCGATCATATATCTTTCGATACATGACTGACGAGGCAGATTTTTTTTCCTGCAGTATGTTGCCATTTCTTTCTGCAGTAGACCAGTTGCCATCCAAGGCTATAGAACCCGGTCTGTTCTGTTATTTACCCATAGCTAGGGTGATAGAAGAAGAGAATTCATACCTTTCTCAAGAGTATTAGCACGTAAGTAAATGTAATGGATCTGACTGGAATTCGAACTCTGCTCGATTTGCATGGCTGATGCTAACCTCCAGGAGAGTGATTCATTGCATCAAGCAGGACTAATGCTTTCAGCTGACATGAAGTGGAAAAATTATTTTGAATCGACTGCTAAGTCTGAAGCTAAGAAAGTTGGTTCATTACGCCGTGTTAGACAATTGGTCCCATCAGAATCTTACATATTTATAAGTCTATCATTCACCCTTGCTTTGAATATTGCTACCACATCTGGTCTGGTGCTTCTGATATATATTTTCTTGATAAAATCCAAAGAATATGCAATATTATTGGTCCTGACCTGGCATCTTGGCTTCACAGCGTTTTCCACCCCCGTAACGTAACTTTCCTGCGCCTTTTCTATAAATATTTTCATGTTAATTGTCCTGGTGAACTTTCCACTATGGTACCTAAACGCCATGAATTTAAGCGCAGTACTAGATTGGCAGTAAGGTCTCATCAACTCACAGTTGAATTGCCTAGATATTACCTTAGGTTCCATGCTATCAGCTTCTTATTTCTTATTGCTCGCTTGTGGAACTCTCTTCTAGCTTCTTGCTTTCCAGCCAACTTTCATCGTCAAAAAATTAAATGCAATGTCAATCGTTGTCTACTGTTTCTTTGATTCTTCTTGTTTTCCTGTTCACCCTGATTAATATTCTTTTTCTTTTTTATTCTTTCACACTAAGTAACCCTAGTGTCTTAGAGTATTTATTGCCTGGCTTGGGCTGAAATAATAATAAAAAAATACAATTCAGTATTTAATTTATTCCCACCGGCATGACTTTTCCCAATAAAGAAAAGCACGGACATAAAGTCCCGGCACGAATGTTCGTTAGAAAAAGAGATTTTTTTTTCACGTTTATGGAAATAATAAAATTTTTTTTTTCAGTGCAACTTTTATTTGGGACAATTTCCAGTGATATGGCTATTCCAGACTCCATTTGTCTTTAGTACATAAAAGTACAAGCGACATGAATTTCCAACTTCAATTCTTCCTTAGAAAAACCGATTATTTTGTTCCACGAACAACAGAATTATATTAAAAAAAAAAAATCCGTGCGGATCATTTCTTTGAATTCGCTCGCATATTTTATATGAAGAAAAATTCACATCGGCATAACAATTACAGACGGCATTTGTATTTGGTGTAAAAGAGTTTAGCAGACTTGATACGGATATATAGAGTCCACATGGGGCTTCAACTATTAGGTTGGTGCAAAAATAATGACGTAATAATGTCGTTTTTTGACGTATTTTTTAACGGCAAAAACGACATTATTACGTCATTATTTTTGCACCACCCTAATATAAAACTTTGTTAGCAAAAAAACTGGTGATTTTTCTCCTCCATTATTGAACTTATATTAAAAATTCCACGTCGAACATTTCTTTGAACCAACTAGATTATTTCATAAGTCGAAAAACTTCCGCCGGCACGGGTATTCCAGACAGCACTTATATTTGATACAAAAGACTATAGGCTACATTGGACTTGAACTATAAATCAGTGTTAGCAAAAGCTGATGATTTTCACGTTTATTAACCCTTTGAGCCCCGACCACCGATTTATCGGTGGTAGAGAAAAATGACTTCATGACCAGCCACCGGTTGAACAGTGGTAGAAAAAAATGACGTAATGCCCAGCTACCGGTTGAACAGTGGTAGAGAAAAATGACGTAATGCCCAGCTACCGCTTGAAAGGTGGGTAAACACTTGTAACTATTTTTTATATCTACCGTGAAAAATTACATACCAAATATTTTCGAATTTTGACTCAGGAGTTTAAAATTGTCCAAGAACCCAGAATTCAAAGATTTTTTTATAATTTGAAATATTCCCAGCGGCAGGGATAGTTATTTAATACTCTAAATTATTTCAACTCATTATTCTGCTATGTACTTATAAAATCTGTGAAATATCTCTACCTGTGTTTAAATTTACTTCTCAATTTCATCCCAAGAAAGGTATTAAAGCCACTAAGACACAAGGGGTTACTGGGTATAAAATAATTAAAAATACAGAAATATTATTAAGGGGGAAGAACAAAATAAGAGTAATGAGGAAGACAGTAGATATTGCATTTAAATTTTTTAAGATTAAATTTGGCTGGAAAGCATGAAGCCGGAAAAGAGTTCCACAATGAAGAAGTGCGAGAAAAGAAACTGTTAGCATAAACTTACGCTTACATCTAGCCAACTCAACTGTATATTGGTGAGATCTAGTCGGTAGTCTAGTACTGCGCTTAAATTTTAATAGTCTGTCCCATAGCGAAGAATCCATACGAAGAGTTGTCATGGAAGTATTTTTTAGAAAAGACACAGGGAGACAACTTTGCTGTGATGGGAAAGTGACTGAAGTTCAGATGCCAGATCAGAGCCAATAATATTGCAAATTCTTCTTTGGATTTTATCAAGAATCTGTAGATATATGACGAGAATACCAGACTATATATATGACAACAATATTCTAATCATGGGCGAATGGTCGATTTATAGATATGTAAGATAGACACTGGAGAGAAAAATTGTCTCAAAGAAGACAGTGAACCAACTTGCTTAGCGGCAGACCCAGCAGTGAATGCTTGCGTCGGAAATCATTTTCTCCTTTTTTTTTTTTTTTCTTTGGAATTCAATTTTTGATTAATTTAGCAAAACGTCGAAGAGACTGAAAACAGATAAAGAATTAATCATCACTAAATTCCCTGGTTTGGTAACCCGTCATGGGATTTGAACAATACGCTTCGATCATTCCTGCTTATAATCGATTCAATTTGCATGAAAGAAAAGGATTTACATTTCGTAACAAGTCATTTTCGTTTTACCGCAAATATCTTCAAAATTCACAGCCGGAAACAAATTGTAAATTTCATAAGTCATTATTATTCAAAGAGATTTTCGAACAAATGAATCCTTTCTTTTCTGATTTGTTTTGTTCCCATAATATTTCTGTTGATATCTTTTACAATCTTTCTCGTGTGAAAAGATTCTTTTATATGAAAACTAAAGAAGGGCTTCAAATAAAGCGTCAAATGCAAGGCTTGTAAAAAATGTTATATTGTCATAAACATTCAATGATGCTTTTAACAAGGAAATTGAAGTCATTTCAGCGCTAGAAATTGTGAGGAGTTTTCACTGTGTGAAAAGTGCTACACTGAAATCCGAAAACGCCTTACGATAATGAAATGGGCCTTCCAAAAGCTAAGCAAAGGGTGAAGTAACAGGAAGATTTCCTAAGACATAGATAAAAGTCTGCTTAACTGTTCGTAATCTCAGTCCTCCTATATAGTGAATCTCCTCACAGATGAAGAAGAGGTTTGAAGCAACAGAAATGTGGTTCTACAAGAGGATGCTATGAATACCATAGACTGAACATGTGAGCAACGATGAAGTTTTAGAGAAAATGGAAACAAGTTCACCTTTATAATTAATATCAGAAAGAGACGGATATAATTTCTAGGTTAAATAATAAGGAAAGAGTGCTTGAAAGATTTGATACTCACAGGGCATGATGATGGTAAGAGAGACAGAGAAAAACAAAAAATAACCTACCTAGCGAGCTTAATAAAAGGATAACCGAACTGGATTATGGGGGTAGATAACAAAAGGACAAAATTTGTTAAGAGTCACAAGGCACAGTAGTGTTTTCGTTCCGCCGTCCATATCTAAGGATATATTGTTTAGCTCTCAAATAAGAAAGGGTTCATTTAGATATTCACTAATGGTTACCTGGATCGAGAATCTCCTGATGAAGGCTGGAGGGTATAATGATCGAAACGTGATAACAACAACAAAGATAGGGATAACAGCCCGCGGGTAAATAATGTAAATGGTTAGTTTTTAATTATAAAAATAAAAATAAAAATAAAAGATTATTTACTAATTATACACATAAGCCAATTATATTTAACCCTCTTTGAAACATTGACTCCTTGAGACAGACAATCAGATACTCAGAGTTCGATTGTTTTTCCCCAGCATTTGCGCACCCGCGTCCTGGGTAGGACGATAAACTATATCCGCGTCCTGGGTAAGACGATAAACTGCACCTGCGTCCTGGGTAGGACGATAAACTATATCCGCGTCCTGGGTAAGACGATAAACTGGACCCGCGTCCTGGGTAGGACGATAAACTATATCCGCGTCCTGGGTAAGACGATAAACTGCACCTGCGTCCTGGGTAGGACGATAAACTATATCCGCGTCCTGGGTAAGACGATAAACTGGACCCGCGTCCTGGGTAGGACGATAAACTATATCCGCCTCCTGGGTAAGACGATAAACTGCACCCGCGTCCTGGGTAGGACGATAAACAATATCCGCGTCCTGGGTAAGACGATAAACAACATCCGCGTCCTGAGTAAGACGATAAACTGCACCCGCGTCCTGGGGAAGACCATAAACTGCACCCGCGTCCCGGGTAAGATGATAAAATACACCCGTGTCCTGGGTAAGACGATAAACTGCACCCGCGTCCTGGGTAGGACGATAAAATATATCCGCGTCCTGGGGAAGACCATAAACTGCACCCGCGTCCCGGGTAAGATGATAAAATACACCCGTGTCCTGGGTAAGACGATAAACTGGACCCGCGTCCTGGGTAGGACGATAAACTATATCCGCCTCCTGGGTAAGACGATAAACTGCACCCGCGTCCTGGATAGGACGATAAACAATATCCGCGTCCTGGGTAAGACGATAAACTACATCCGCGTCCTGGGTAAGACTATAAACTACATCCGCGTCCTGGGTAAGAGGATAAACTACATCTGCGTCATGGGTGATACGATAAACTACATGCAACAGCAAGGCTGCTGGTCAGGAGGATTTGAGGAGGACCATCTCTTAATTGCTGGTGTTCCCAGGTCCACTCTGACCTGGGGTGTTAGCACCTGTTAGGGTCCCAGCTAGTGGAAAATAGTCCCCACTCCAAAAAAAAAAAAAAAATGGTTAAGACATTATGAAAGTTTAAAAATAGGTTTTAATACCAGCAATACATTTCATAAAAAATTATTACCAGCAAAAAATTTTGAAGAAAAAAATGATTACCGAACAATATATTATTGAAAAAAATATTACCAGCAATTAAAAAAACTTGTTGGTATTAAATAACCCACGGAGGTGTTGATATCCTGTAAAACAAAGCAAAGCAAAGCAAACCAACCCAGCATTTGCATGTGCTTTTCTTAACATAGCACCTTTATGCACACTATACGCACATCACTTTTCAGCCAGCCATCTTTGAAAAAATTGTAGTCAGTCAATTTTCACCACTATATGGGGAGATAATCAAGCCGTGATAAACCGTGGAAGATGTGAATTATATCTTTCTCTTATGGATTAGCAAAGAAAAATGGCGGCCGTGCAGAGAATGATGACACACGTTTAAATGTTAAACATGGATGCAACAACAAGTCAAGAGACGCCTAGCGGTTGACACAGTAACTTATGGATGGGTGCGTTTTCTTTCAAGCAGTGGCAGGATGCATTTTCTTTTATTTAATTCAATGGGAAACTGTTCATTAGTAAAAAGGGATGTATAGCGAATATAAATGTTATTTTTATCTGACCTTCATGAACACCATGACACGCCAGGTTAAAAAGCCCTGCTATAAACAATTGAAGACCATCATTCCAGAAATGGGACGCTGACAATTAAAGGGTTAATTTTTTAATTAATTAATGAATCACGACAATTCACAAATGGATGTACAGTAAGTAAACAATGATTTTCTTAGGATTAATGAAGGAATATTTTGCAAATATAGCATCCTAAATTGCCATTTATAATATACTAATTGGCAAATAATATACTAATTGGTAAATAATGTACAATTGGCAAATAATATACTAATATACTAATTGGCAAATAATATATAATTGGAAAATAATATGCTAATTGGCAAATAATATACTAATTGACAAATAATATATAATTGGCAAATGATATACCAATTGGCAAATAATTTACTAATATACTAATTGGCAAATAATATACTAATTGGCAAATTATATATAATTGGCAAATAATATACTAATTGGCAAATAATATACTAATTTCAAATAATATACCAATTGTCAAATAATATACTAATTGGCAAATAATATATAATTGGCAAAAAATATACCAATTGGCAAATAATGTACTAATGTACTAATTGGCAAATAATATACTAATATATTAATCGGCAAATAATATATTGTGACGTCACCCCCCGGTATCGCTGCGCCAAATGTAACGTTTGCCTGGCTGCGTCTGTCGTGCTATCCTGTCCTGTGACGACCAACTGGCTTGGTATTGGTCGCTGCAACAAATGTGACGTTCTAACCTTTTGGCGATTCGGATGGGAATCTGTTTAGATTCGGTATCAGCTTTGTCGTTCCCAGCTCGCTTCCAACGTCTGGTTACTGAAGTAACTGCTTTGATTTCCAGTCTAACCTATCCACGTTGTGAATTGATCTTAGGCAGACGAAATCAATCAGTCGCTGGGCCGTAATGCAAGCCGAGTTCGAATAAGGATGATATCGCACAAGTATATGTAAGAGAAAATAAAATAATAACTCGAAAAGTTCAAATGTGTTAAAACAAGGATAACAATATTTTATATATGGTTGCTGAATACAGGACTGCGTCTACTTCCCAACCCGCTATATGGATTCGTGACACTTTGTGTTTGTTAGGCGAGTCTTAACATCTTAAGTTGTTTGTTCTTTAAGAAACTGGTTTTTGGTGTATCTTCAGGTGATATTCGTAAAACTTGTTTTGGTGGTGTGAGTCTAAATCGTTCTTCAAAAATAAATTGTTCTTGGCTAGAAGTTGAGGTCGGAATTTGCGTGGAATCTTTCAGTCAGGTATCTGCGAGGCTATTAACTCTGTAACTGTCTCTGCCAATTGCCAACTCCAACTGCAACTCAACTGATTTTCGCTCGCTGCGACTTTGCTTATATGGACGCCGACCAAAACCGGGGTGGGCTTGTCGGGGTTTGAGGTTCCTTGATAATTCTAAACCCACAATCCACTTCTTTGGTTTCGGTCAGGAAAATTTTATTATTTTCCATTTTTGGAAGTCTTTCGTCTTCCCACCTCCTTCTGTTCTCATATTGGTATCTCACCATGCCCTCAGAGGGTGTCAACGGGTTTGCCCTCTCTCTCACAGTGGCATCTCACACCTATCCCTTCAGGGAGGCGCAACAGGCCTCCCCTCCTTCTTCACGTGATTACCTCCGCCCAATACTCCTGCTATCATTCAGCCAATGGGCGCTCAGCGGCGTGGGTGTGGCCAGACTAGCCTCGGTTTAAAAAATCTTGCTCAAAGAAAAAAAACTTTTATCCTTTTTTTTTCACTTTTCCTTTTCCTTCTTCTCTTCGAGGAGACCTCACACCCTAGACTCTTTATCTTTTAACCGAATTACCTGGAATTCGTCAATTAGCTTTTCGTCATCATCAAGCGGGTGGCAACCCAGACGTACCTGCACTCCTGGCGCCAACCACTGATCCGATAAAACAGTTTCGCTATCATAGCCGAAGTTCATATCGAATTCGTCAACGAGATCTTCGCCAATTATCAAGTGGGTGGTCATCTGGCGAAACACAGCCAATTTTTCGTCCCGATAAAATAATTTCGCTATCATAGCCAGCCTGACGATAAATGTTCCTCTCAATGATTTCTACATATAGACAAAGGCTTAACCTTTCCTTCATGGTGGTCAGCGGACACGTTTGTTTTTGTAATTCTGCGACACAGTTAATTTCTATCTATTTAGAATTCTGTCTCTGAGGTTATTTGGCCAACCTGGAATTTCCACCCGCCCCGTAACCTAAATCAGATTAATTCCAGTATCTTCCTTTTTACCTTCTCGACAATGGGAATAAAAATTTTTTATCACTTTTCCTTGTCAGAAAAATAACACTGCTTAGTGTCCTTTTCGTGATGGCTTCTTATCAACTAAATTTAATTCTCGCCTTTCTTTTTTTTTTCTTTTTCCCTTTTTTTTTTTTTTACCAAGCCAAATAGTGTCACATATAATTGGCAAAAAATATACGAATTGGCAAATAATATAACAATAGTCAAATAATATACTAATTGGCAAATAATATATAATTGGCAAATAAGATACAAATTGTTAAATAATATACTAATTCGCAAATAATATACAACTGGAAAATCATATACCAATTGTCAAATATTATACTAATTGACAAATAATGTACTAATATACTAATTAGCAAATAATATATAATTGGCAAGTAATATACTAATTGCCAAATAATATACCAATTGTTAAATAATATATTAACTGGCAAATAATATACCAATTGTCAAAGTGATTTTTGTCTCTAAAATTGTAAAAAAGAAATATATTTCAGTATGGAAAATGACTTTATAAAATATCCGATTCTCACAGAACTAATAAGGAATATAAATGATTCTTTCTTATTAATTGTGGTTCGGCTCAAAGAAATGTCATAGTGGTTTCTGTTGTCAAAAGGTGGAATTACCAAAACTTCTTAAAGCTTCATGGCGGCTGACGAAGTCAGAAAAAGCAAAGAATAAAAATAAATGATTTGAAGAGCGCCAGCTATTGAACTTTTCATAGCCTATTTGTTCAAATGCATCCTGTTAAAACAGGCTTCTATGGACATGAGACACTTGAGTTCAAATCTTACCATAAATTCCTCATTTCGTCTTCATCCTTCTTGTTTGACGGTCGTAAGATAAACGTTTTGCAAGTTGTACCAAAAGAACAGAATAAATATTTCTTTAGCATCGTTATTTTTTGTTGTAAATCTCTTTTGTTCTCATATTTTATGGGAAAATGTTTTCTTTCTACATTTTATGCCAGCATTCACATCCGCGCCATACTCGTCTGCTTTCTTCGTCATCAACATTCATTTTTTTCATTATCGTCTTATTCTTCTCTTATTCTATAATCTTCTATTTCTTCTTTTTCTATTTGTTTTAATTTCTTTTTATTCCGTTCTTTTCAAAATGACACCCTCTGTTATAGTTTCTTCTTCTTCTTCTTCTTCTTCTTCTTCTTCCACCTCTTCTTCTTCTTCTTCTTCTTCTTATCATTATTATTATTATTATCAATTCATTCTATATTATTTTTCTCTTTTATTGTCTCGTTCTTATTTTATTCCTGTTCCTGCTCTTCCTCCTCATGCTTCTTCTTCTTCTTCTTCTTCTTCTTATTATTATTATTATTATTATTATTATTATTATTATTATTATTATTATTATCAATTCATTCTATATTATTTTTCTCTTTTATTGTTTCGTTCTTATTATATTTCTGTTCCTGCTCTTCTTCCTCCGCCTCCTCTTCCTCCTCCTTCTCTTCTTCTTCTTCTTCATCATCTTATTATTATTATTATTATTATTATCAATTCATTCTATATTATTTTTCTCTTTTATTGTTTCGTTCTTATTATATTTCTGTTCCTGCTCTTCTTCCTCCGCCTCCTCTTCCTCCTCCTTCTCTTCTTCTTCTTCTTCATCATCTTATTATTATTATTATTTTTATCAATTCATTCTATATTATTTTTCTCTTTTATTGTTTCGTTCTTATTATATTTCTGTTCCTGCTCTTCTTCCTCCGCCTCCTCTTCCTCCTCCTTCTCTTCTTCTTCTTCTTCATCATCTTATTATTATTATTATTATTATTATCAATTCATTCTATATTATTTTTCTCTTTTATTGTTTCGTTCTTATTATATTTCTGTTCCTGCTCTTCTTCCTCCGCCTCCTCTTCCTCCTCCTTCTCTTCTTCTTCTTCTTCATCATCTTATTATTATTATTATTTTTATCAATTCATTCTATATTATTTTTCTCTTTTATTGTCTCGGTCTTATTTTATTTCTTTTCCTGCTCTTCCTCCTCATGCTTCTTCTTCTTCTTCTTCTTCTTCTTCTTCTTCTTCTTCTTCTTCTTCTTATTATTATTATTATTATTATTATTATTATTATTATTATTATCAATTCATTCTATATTATTTTTCTATTTTATTGTCTCGTTCTTATTTTATTTCTGTTCCTGCTCTTGCTCTTCCTCCTCTTGCTTCTTCTTCTTCTTCTTCTTCTTCTTCTTATTATTATTATTATTATTATTATTATCAATTCATTCTATATTATTTTTCTCTTTTATTGTCTCGTTCTTATTTCTGTTCCTGCTCCTGCTCTTCCTCCTCTTGCTTCTTCTTCTTCTTCTTCCTCCTCCTTCTCCTCCTCCTCCTTCTCCGCCTCGTCTTCTTCTTCTTCTTCTTCTATCCATTCATTCGATTTTATTTTTCTCCTTTGTTCTTCCGTTCTTATTTGATTCCACCTCTTTCTACTCCTCTTCCTTTTTTCTTCTTATCTTCCTCATCGTACTCCGTTTTCTTCTTCTTCTTCTTCTTCTTATTATTATTATTATTATTATTATTATTATTATTATTATTACTATTATTATTATCTATTCATTCTATATTATTTTTCTCTTTTATTGTTTCGTTCTTATTTTATTTCTGTTCTCCTCCTCCTCTTCTTGTATTTTTACACCTATTTTAACCACTTTTTCTCTTTTCTTTTCATTTCTTTTGCTTTTGTTCCCTTTTTTGATTTCTTCTTCATCATCATGTTCTTTATATTTTCCCAAATTTTTTTCCATTCTCAATATTTTCTTTTATATTCGTTCTTTACTACTACCTAACCGCTTTCCCAACCCTACCCCATTCTCCGAGTTGCCATTCTTTTTTCCCGCCCTTAAAAATACCACCCCCTACCAGCAATAACTTTCAATTTCAGGCATTCCTCTTGGTCGTAATTTTCAATTATATTCCAGTTAAAAATTTGCCCTTCAATTTCCTCATCGTAATCTTTATGTCTCTCGATTTGTCTCTCATCTTATATTTTGCTCTCCCCCACCCCGTTCCACTACAGCAACAGTTATTTTAATATTTTATTCCTTTACACAATCTTCTTTCGTCTCCGTTTCTTTTCTTTTCGGCAGTCATTGTCGCATTTTGTCACTTGACTTTCTGTAAAGGCTTTCATACCTTGTCTTCGTTGTTAATCGAATATCTGGACATCGATCAGCATCTTTTTTCAATCTGCAGATCTTTTGACAATTTGGGGCCATTGGGAAATTATGTTGTGAAGAATATGGAATGAAATTCGATTGACTTCTCTGTTGGGTGCATCATATTCAGTATTGGAATTGGCGCTGTTTCATCAATATGTCAAATTATTTATTTTGCTCTGTTTACTTGGTTTTACGAACATCCGTACACAGCAACATAAGTATTAGAATTTGGATTCTTCCTTCGTTCATTAGTTAGCACGTACGTCACACCCTGCCAATACCTCATAATTAATGGACTATTCTATTTTGGTCGGGACGAAAGAGAAAAAGACATATTAGAAGAGTTGTTTACTTTCAAAAAAAAAAAAAAAAAAAAGAAAAAGGAAGAAAAAATACAAGAAAGAGAGAAGGAAGGAAAAAAGGACGTCTAGGGCAATAATTAAAAAATGGACTGTTCTGTTTTGATCGCGAGGAAAGTTGGAAAACACATAGAAGAGTGGTTTGTTTTCAAAGAAGAAAGAAAGAAAGAAAGAAAGAAAGAAAGAAAGAAGGAAGGAAGGAAGGAAGGAAGGAAGGAAGGAAGGAAGGATGGAATGAAGTCTAGTACAGTAATTAAAAAATAATGGACTATTCCATTTTGATCGGGAGGAAAGTTGAAAAAGACATCAGAGACATTGTTTGGTTACAAAGAAAGAAAGAAAGGCTAGATACACCATGACAATAATTCATAAATAATGGACTATTCCGTTTTGATAGCAAGGAGAAACAGAAAAGACATATCAGCGATGCTGTCTCCTTTCAAAGAAAGAAAGAAAAAGGCTAAACATACCATGTCAGTAATTCATAATGGCCTATTCTGTTATGATAGCGATGAAAGACAGAAAAGATAGATCAGAGACGCTGTTTGTTTTTACTGAAAGAAAGAAGGAAGAAAGTGAAGAAGAACAAATAAGAAAGAAAGAATGCCAAACACATATATGCCAAGAACTCATATATAATGGACTATTCAGTTTTGAAGAAAAAGGCGAAGAAAGACGAAAAACTATTCCACTTGGACCTCTTTCCCCACAGAGGAAAACTTGTTAGCTTCTTGCTACTCTGTCTCTATTTTCATGACAGATATTCGGGCGAACTACATTTCTTGGTTCCACCGATCGAGAGTCTCACATCTCGGACCGGCCCTGTCTCCTTCCACAGAGTCGGCACGTCTCCATTTCGTTCGTATTCCATTTTTGAAGAGGAAGTTCTACTCATGACAGAGCTATCATCCTCTAGAACAGACTCCTGAGAGAATAGTTCCATGATCACTACATTAACTTTTCAAGCCCAGAATCAACAGTTCTCTATGCTACATGTGTTCATAATATGAACAGTGCTCTATCCTACATATTTTCCCTATTCTACATGCATCCACTGTTCTCCATGTGTTCATAATATGAACAGTTCTTTATCCTACGTCTGTTCTCTGTTCTACATGTATTCTCTATCCTACATGTGTTCATAATATGAACAGTTCTCTGTCCTACATGTATTGCTTGTCCTACATGTGTTCTCCCTCCTACATGTGTTCTCCCTCCTACATGTATTCATAATATGAACATTTCTCTATCCTACATGTATTCTCGATACTATGTGTGTTCCCTATCCTACATGTGTTCTCTCTCCTACATATATCCATAATATGAACAGTTCTCTCTCCTACATGTATCCATTGTCCCACATGTGTTCTCTTTCCCACAAGTGTTCCGAATATGAACAGTTATCTATCCTACATGTGTTCTCTATCCTATGTGTTCATAATATGCACCAATTATCACCCCTTATACGCATTTTCGTAAGTCCAGCTCGTTCATAATCCATTGAAGTTGAATAAAGCTTCTGATAAGTTATACTTGCGCCCGTCTTCTCACTACAAACACAAACAAAACAAAAGTTATAATAATTTATCATAAAAAGGTAATAATTAAAATTGTTAAAAACTCAATATTTATTTACTTTTCAGTTTACTATAATTTAAAATTTGGTGAGATATCTGACCTTGGAGTATTTTTGAAATGTCGAATGTTGGACAGGCGTACTCTTAAATCTTCTTGCAACGATTCTAGTCGTGACTGATTTTTTTTAATAATTGCTGATAAGATCGCTTCAAACAAATATGACGTTTAGAACATTAGTTTTAACTATATTTTTTTAATCATTTCACCTCAACCGATCCGATGATACCAATAAAACATATGAGGTTATTGGTAGTGAAAGAAAATGAATCGGAAACCCTCTCCTAAATAAGAAACAAGGGATAAACCTCTACTCCTGTTCAAATGATCGAGGAGGAGTTAATAAGACGATAGGCGGACGCATATATTAGGTTGGTGCAAAAACAATGTCGTTTTCTCACATATGTTACTATGTGAGAAAACGACATTATTTTTGCACCAACCTAATACTTTTATTATTATTATTATTATTTCGATTTCTACTATGGTCACACTACCAACAATGTCTGCGGAAAGACCTAAGTCAGATAGTGGTGTGTTGTTATGGCTACAATTCATGATTTGTTTTTCTAACTTCCTAGCTTTTACACGGGCAAAATTCTCCTTAGTGTGAGGGCTGTACTTATCGAGACAATCTTTTGTATTTCTCTTAAGTTGTTATTTCCAGGAAATTTTTCAATGTGTTGTTGTGTTCCTTTTTTATCATTCCAAGCGCACCTACTGAGACTGGTACTATGCTTGTTTTCAATTTCCACATTTTTTCTATATTATTATTATTATTATTATTATTTTTATTATTAGGTTTCCCAACAAATATTAACAGTCGAGTGCGTCAATAGGAGAAATAAGAAAGCAAAAGTCTTCTAAATATTCCAGCAATTGTGTCATTATTCTTGTTGATTTTAGAAATTCTATCTTCTCGATACTACCAATAATGTCTCGTTCTTTCAATCATTGGTTCGCCCACTAATTCTCAATCAGTGTTTCCCGGAAGTCTAAAGTTTTCCAAGAGGTCATTAGTGGTTCTGCATGAAACAGTGATAAATTGGCTAATGCATTTTTTCAGTAAGTTTTGTTTCATTTTATATTCGTAATTTTGTTATACATGTAGAGCATACTGTTGGGAAATCCTTCAATATTATAATATTAGGTTGGTGCAAAAATAATGATGTAATAATGTCGTTTTTTGATGTTAAAAAATACGTCAAAAACCGACATTATTGCGTCATTATTTTTGCACCAGCCTAATAAAATCTGCAACCTTTTATATTATTTAAGATTATAATAATCATCATGTACTTAACAATGTCTAGATGGCCACCTTCATAGTGGACAGCATCTATACGTGGTGGATTCGTATATCATTGAGTGACCCACTAGAGTACAGGACGCATGCATGGTGTCCATATATCAGGTTTATCACGTGAAATATAAAAGAGATAGATACTAATAATGGTATATAATCAATTTTATGCAGACGTTGCCTGAGATATGAAAACTATTTCAAGCTTTTCACAAGGATAAAAAAAGTTTGAGAAAAGCTGGTCTGGAATTTCTCAAGGTAGATGTTTATTGATAAAATGGTTATAATGAATGAAGTTTATAATATAAATGAAGAAGAAGGCGATGCAATGTAAAGATGATGAGGATGAGGAGAATAGATATCGATTGACCGATGACTTAAAGAGATTAAAGATGTAGTATTAAGAAAATAGTTTACGATGATGTAAGACCGGCATTATATATATATATATATATATATAACGTCATCCGCACTATATATATATATATATATATATATATAACGTCATCCGCACTATATATATATATATATATATATATATATATATATATATATATATATATATATATATATATATATATATATAACGTCATCCGCACTATATATATATATATATATATATAACGTCATCCGCACTATATATATATATATATATATATATATATATATAACGTCATCCGCACTATATATATATATATATATATATATATATATATATATATATATATATATATATATATAAATATGTAATGAAAAACAAATCACTTTAATGTACCATTACGATAATTTATTTATTTCACCTAATAAATTATCGTAATGGTACCTTAAAGTGGTTTGTTTTTCATTACATATTAGCTCTGTCCTAACATTGAGCTCTCAGGATTTCATCCTCTTTGGATTTACCAATTCGGTTTACCAAGTTCCTTATAACTTAATTATATATATATATATATATATATATATATATATATATATATATATATATATTTCTACTTTTCCGGTTGCCTCTATCTGACTTAAACAAAGCTAGATAATTTTTATGCTAATATTCCCGCTACATAACAGTCTAGAACAGTGCTACTCAAAGTGGCGGTCCGCGGACCGGTGCCGGTACGCTAACCATCAGCTACCGGTACGCGGCCAGTGTCCAGGTCATGCTAAGGAAACATTTGCAAAGATTAAGGTTATATAATTTTTGTTTTTGTGTTAATAAACTGTTTTTTTTTTATTACTTTTTATATGGTTTCATATTGAATTATTTTTTTGCAAAATAAATGGAAGATAAAAAAAATAGTCCCCTTTTATTATATTCATTTTATATATCGTTTCCCGTATAAATTAATATTACCACGAAATATTACAGGTACGAGACACATTAAGAATAAAAATGCCGGTCCGCCATACCAGATAGTTTGGGCACTGATCCAGATCAATCATTTTTATGCAGACGTTGCCTGAGATATGAAAACTATTTCAAGGGTTCCAAAAGGGTAAAAAGATTGAGACACGCTAGGCTAGCTTCTTCGAGACTGTCCAACTGATCTGATAAAAGAAAATCGAATAAATTAGTGTTTACTGGGTCGTTTTCCACGTTCTCATTCACGTATATCTATCAATATCGGTCTAGATGACGAGAGTCAGAAGCTGATCGCTTTTCTGATTAGTTGTGACAGCCCAATAGGGGAAAAACTATTTTTTATAACCTTCAATACCAAAACAAAAAAAAAGGTAGTCATTTTTCATCATCGTCGAGTTGACCCTAAATTGGTCACGATAAATGCTTGCACTCTGAAAGTGTCTCGGTCGAGGGTATGACGATAAACTACCTCTAGGAGCAAGGCCTTTGATCAGGAGAGGTTTTGAATAGCGTGAAACCACCTCTTAATTACTTTGTTCCCAGGTTCACACTGACCTGGGGTGGTAGCACCTGTTAGGGTCCCAGCTATGGGTAAATAATGAACACTATGAAAGTATTTTGGCACTTTCCATAAACTAATGTGCGGTAGTCATTTATTTAATCGTTTTTCTGAAAGCTATTTTCATAATCCGCATGTTATTGTTTTATCTGTTCTCGTATTTGTAGTTCACGTTGTTCTGGACAGTCATTAACAGTTATTCAATTCACTTTATAGATTTCCTCTGCGCAGCCATATCCGTTTTGTTGCAGAGGCAATTCCTTTTCTCCGTGGTTCATACATTTTTGTCTCCTCATTTTGGGATATTTTTTTTCAGGTTCCCCAGATGGTTTTTTTCTTGACCTTTCTAAACTATGTATTTCATATCTTCTTCATTTCATTATCTTTTCCGAAAATTAATCGCCTTTTCAGAATTTTGATCAGCGAGGTTTCAACCGAAAATAGGTTTTATTTATTTTCTTTCTAAATTTTATATTTTTTATTTTATTTTCTTGTTTGTTTTTTCTTCATAATGGGATTTATACATTTTCTTTCTCCATTATTTTCATATTTTTTTAACCTCCCAAGTTTTATGATCTTTCTTTCTATCAAAGTGTGATTTCATTCTTTCTTCCTTTCTTTCTTTCTTTTTTTCTTTCTTTCTTTTAACATGTTATTTATTTCTTTCTTTCTTACTTTTAAGGTGATCTTTCTTTCTTTCGTTTTTTAAGCTACTGTTTCTTTCTTTCTTTCTTTTAAGGTGCTGTTTCTTTCTTTCTTTCTTTTAAGGTGCTCTTTCTTTTTTTCTTTCCTTTTTTAAGGTGCTCTTTCTTTCTTTCTTTCTTTCTTTTAAGGTGCTCTTTCTTTCTTTTAAGATGCTTTTTCTTTCGTTATTTTAAGGTGTTATTTCTGTCTTTGTTCCTTATAAGGTTCTATTTCTTTCTTTCTTTTACGTTGCCCTTTCTTTCTTTCTTTCTTTCTTTTGTCTTATAAAGTGCGATTTCCTTCTATTAAGACGTGCTTTCTTTCTTTCTGTCTTATAACGTACTATTCTTTATTTTAAGGTCCTCTTTCTTTCTTTTAAGTGTTTGAGTTTTCTTATTCTTTCTTCATACTGAAAATTTTATTCTTGCTTTATTTTTTTCTTTTTCACTAATTTCTTTTTTTCTACTTCCACCTCTCCTTATATATATCGCCTTTTTAGTTACTGCTATTCATTCCTTTCTTTTACTTTCCCCTCCTTTACTTTCCCTTTCTAAATTCCCTTCCTTCCTTCTTTCCTTATTTCCTGTCTTCCTTCTTTCCTTATTTCCTTCCTTCCTTCCTTCCTTCATTCATTCATTTTTCTCTCGTGTTTCCTACTCTCTTTAAAACACGCTTCCTTCACTTCGAGTCAAAGATAGATACACCCGCTTTCAGCACAATAATATACGCTTGCTTCCAAACAGAATATCTTTCACATTCTCTTAATCCCCGACAAAAAATAAAGAAAATAAGGAATAGTTTCTTTTGGAAGATTCTTATCGTGCCACATCCATCTTTGGCAACCTACATACGGGACTCCTGCGAAATATCCAAGTTTAGCCTTTTTCTCTTCTTGCATCTTACGTATTTTTTTTTTTTCGATTTTTATTTTTTACTCCTATATTTTTTAGGTTGACCTATTAAGTCTAATATTTTCTACCGCAGCCCATTTATTATTTTTAGTGGCTTCGATATTTCTTCATTCCTTTACTTTTTTATCAACTTCATGGCTTCGTTTTGTTTCTTGGTTTTCCTGTCTCTATGTGTGTGTGTTTTCTTTCCAGTTTGTTTCGTCGTCTGCTTCTCTTCAAAACGCCTTTGATCACGTGTTCAATCCTTTCACCCTTCAGTCTTCTTTCGCTTCCCACAAATGATGGCACACTTTAACTCTCACATCTCCAATTGGTTGTCGTTTTATACGACTTACTTTTTTTGATTTTATTTTTTCTTTATATTTCATTTGTCGTTTTTTTCAAATGTCATTCTTTCTTGTTTGGATTATTCTATTTTTTCCGAATTGCTTTTTTTTTTTTGTCTTTCTTTCTTTCTCGCTTGCTGATTTTCTCATGTTCTTTCTTTCTACTATTTTTGTCATTGTCATATTTTTTATTTAATCTTATTTATCATTTTTTCTTTTTTTCATTTTTCTTTTTTTTCATTTTTCATTGTCAACGTCATGTCTTTAATTTTCTTCTTTGCCTTCCTATATCAATTTTATTTTGTTCTTTGTCTAATTCTTTGCTTGCTTCTTTCTTTCTTTCTTTCTTTCTTTCTTTCTTTCTTCTTTTCCTTAAGTACACCCATATCGAATTTCTTTCTTCTTTCATTTTTCCTTTCTAGTATTTTTCATTGTCATCATATCTTTAATTTTCTTCACTGTCTTCCCATAACGACATTCTTCCTTCTTTCCTTTCATTCATTTTTCAGTCCTACTATCTTTCATTGTCATCATCATATGTTTAATTTTCATCTGTCTTCCTAAATTGACTATTCTTTCTTTCTTTCTTTCTTTCTTTCTTTCTTTCTTTCTTTCTTTCATTTTTTGAACATTTCCCTTAAGTCCTCCCATATCAAATTTCCTGTCTTTCTTAGCTGTTTTTCTTTCATTCATTTTTCCTTTCTACTAATGTTCATTGTCACCATCATATCTTTAATTCTCTTATCTGTCTTCCCAAATCGACTATCTTTCTTTCTTTTTCCTTTCTACTATTTTTCAGTGTCATCATTATATCTTTAATTTTTTTCTCTGTCTTCCCATAACGACATCCTTCCTTCCTTCCTTCCTTTTTCTTTCTTTCTTTCTTTCTTTCTTTCTTTCTTTCTACTATTTTTCAGTGTCATCATTATATCTTTAATTTTTTTCTCTGTCTTCCCATAACGACATCCTTCCTTCCTTCCTTTTTCTTTCTTTCTTTCTTTCTTTCTTTCTTTCTTTCTTTCTTTCTTTCTTTCTACTATTTTTCAGTGGCATCATTATATCTTTAATTTTTTTCTCTGTCTTTCCATAACGACATTCTTCCTTCCTTCCTTCCTTCCTTTTTCTTTCTTTCTTTCTTTCTTTCTTTCTACTATTTTTCAGTGTCATCATTATATCTTTAATTAGTTTCTCTGTCTTTCCATAACGACATCCTTCCTTCCTTCCTTCCTTCCTTCCTTCCTTCCCTTTTCTTTCTTTCTTTCTTTCTTTCTACTATTTTTCAGTGTCATCATTACATCTTTAATTTTTTTCTCTGTCTTCCCATAACGACATCCTTCCTTCCTTCCTTCCTTCCTTCCTTCCTTTTTCTTTCTTTCTTTCTTTCTTTCTTTCTTTCTTTCTTTCTTTCTTTCTTTCTACTATTTTTCAGTGTCACCATTATATCTTTAATTATTTTCTCTGTCTTTCCATAACGACATCCTTCCTTCCTTCCTTCCTTCCCTCCTTCCTTCCTTCCTTCCCTTTTCTTTCTTTCTTTCTACTATTTTTCAGTGTCATCATTACATCTTTAATTTTTTTCTCTGTATTCCCATAACGACATTCTTCCTTCCTTCCTTCCTTCCTTCCGTCCGTCCTTCCTTCCTTCCTTCCTTCCTTCCTTCCTTCCTTCCTTCCCTTTTCTTTCTTTCTTTCTACTATTTTTGATTGTCATTATCGTAGGTTTCATTTTCTTCTCTCTCTTCCCATAATATCTTTCATTCATTCATTTTTCCTTTCTATTTTGTCATTGTCATTTCCGTAAGTCCTCCCATATCAAATTTCTTTCTTTCTTTCTTTCTTTCTTTCTTTGTCTTCATCATTTCTTTAATTTTCCTCTCTGTCTTCCCGTACCGACTTTCTTCACTAAACCTACTAATGACTATCGTCGTTGTTCTTGCTTACACTCTTCTATTTTTTATCGTATTTTTTCCACATCTTGCCTTTTTATCAATATCATTTTATGCATGAAAAAGAAGGGAGATAAGCACAATTTTCTCCCTTCTTTTTCATCCATTCATTTTCATTTACTGTTTTGAAACCGTTTCATTTTTCATTTTCCTTCTATTCTCAACATGTCTGCCTTCCTTTATTTCATTTTTTTCTTTCTTTCTACTATTTTTATTGTCTTCACCATACCCTTTAACGTTCTTCTCTGCCTTCGCGTATTAATTTTCTTTCTGTCTTTTTTTCTTTTCTTTCTTTCTTTCTTCATTCATTCGTTTTGACTATTTTTTCAATGTCATTGTCATGTATAAAATCTAATTCATTATCTTTTTCCGTATTCTATTTTCTTTCTTTCTTGTTTACGTTCTTTCTTTCTTACGTTATTTCTCTCTACTATTTATGTGAGTGTCAAATGTTTAATGTTCTTTATCTTCTTTCTTTCCTTCACATTTTTCTTTCTATTAATTTTCATTATCTTCGTCATTTCTTTAATTTTGTTCTATCTTCCCATATCCACTTCCTTCCTTCCTTACTTCCTTACTTCTTTCCTTCCTTCCTTACTTACTTACTTACTTACTTACTTGCTTCCTTCCTTCCTTTGTAATTTTCTCTTTTTTTTCCTGTTCTTCGTCGTTTTTTCATTCGTTCACGTCTTATTCTCTCTTCCTAAAATCCTCATGTCGGTTTCAATCTTTTCTTCTCAAAGACACCACTCGACCAACCTCTTCAAATTTTTCTTCCTTCTTCATTGTCTACATTCCAGTACTCAATAGCCAACCTTCCGTTTGCTTGTCATCAACTTTTCATTTTGTCGTCTTTGATTTATGACAATGTCAGCGTTTTTTCTGATTTTTAAAAGCACAAAATGGCCGACACAAACCAGTTGCTAAAATGAAAAATGCACGCATGCGCATTCTGACCACCGAATCTACGATCATTTTTTTTTCTTTCAAGCTTCGTTAAACGATACACAGGATAAAGGTTTCTTTATACACAAACCGTGACACAAACAATATATCTTGATTCTGAATAGGCAATTCCAGAACTCGATTTCGCGTTTTTCACTTGAAACAGTGTTGTTAAATGCATACTTAAGACCAAGTTAGGATATAGCAACGTCATCAATTCTTACTAGTTAGAAAAAAGATAAAGCGAAATATTTAGGTAATACAGTAGAATCCCTGACAAACGGACTAAGAAGGCCTTCCGGATATGAGGAATTGGTTACAAAGTCCGGATATAAGGGGTTATATTTAGATTAAAATAAAAGAACTGAAATTAGGTTTAACATTTATTTTCAATGTTTAATAGTAAACAAAATAAGTTAATGGTGAGTGAAATATAACGGAATTGATTTTAAGGGAAAAGAAATAAATTATGTAATGTTAATGAAAATTCATTAATTATGCCACGTATGCAAAACAAATAATGTAAGGAGGATTTTTTAATTGCTGTTGCATGATGATTCTTTCTCTTCTAATGTCATTCTCAACTTTTCCGCATTTCGTTTTGCTTCTGTTCTTGAATTTTTTTACACGAAAGACACTTTTAACTCTGCGGGTTTTATTGCAAGTGTCATAGCTGAATGCTGGCTTTCTTTCCATAAAACTGACAACCTTTTCAATACCTTTTTTAATTTCAGTCCAGGTTTCATCACAATCATGTTTTTTTAAATTTTTATTTCCTTGTTCATTGTGACAGTTTGAGCGCTGGAGAATAGTTTATTTGGAAGATTTTATATCATACAATGTTGATTTTACGTTGAAGTCAGTCATTAGTTACAGTAAACTTTTATTTGCGCCTAGTCTGTTTAAAATTTCCTCTATTTGCGATGACTTCAAAGTTGTTCTTTGCCTCTTCTTCCCATCATATTTTGCACCAATACATGCCATTAAGATGAAATAAGCATAAGCAATTATCCAATATAAATTTCTTGAAAAACAGGAATTTCAAATCAGTTCCATATCGCCCAAATAGTTCAAATATACACATCAAAATCATATCCGGATATGAGGGCTTCCGGATATAAGGCGCTCCGGATATGAGGTGCTCCGGATATCAGGGATTATACTGTATCACACTAACTACGTATATATCGTCATTAGTTATCTGCCGTGTCCGTTCAGTACCTGGGGGATCATGGTTCTCCACATCTTCTTGTAGCCCTAAGCAAGATTCGACTCATTTCCGTCCTGGATCTTCTTTCCATTCACACAAACCTGTAAGATAATATACTTGCTATTTCATTCTAAGCCCCCCGCCTTCCGCCAATATGCCCCGTGCGTAAAACATTTTCCAACCGTCGTTCCTCTTAATATGTGACAGAAATCTTAATTGTCTCTTTCTGATTTCAGTTATGAGTGTTTTTCTTTATACTTTGCTTAGCATCTAGAAAGCATCTTTCGATATCCCAGTGTACTTTCGGATTTCGGTATCGCATTTTCCGTCGCCTGTTAAAACACTTCCAATATTTCTGTACTTGTTTGGTAATGACATCTCCAATTTGTAATTTGTTTGTTGGGATGCCCCTTTTGCTAACAACCATATATTCTATCTTCTTACAATTGATGTTTAGTCCTTTCTTTTCGATTTGTTTTACTACCTTCTCTCGGAGTGTCTGTATATTACTTTCTGTGGCTTCCATTATGCCTTTTATGTGTTAAATTCTCCAAGCCCTCTTTCCTCGTTCAAACAGCCTCGTTACTCACTTTACGTTATATTCTCAGTGTAATATAATTCTTAACGTCAGCTCTATCTAAAATTTTCAACTTCGTATCAACATTGTCACAGAAACATATAAAAGCAGAACACATAAACTGTACTTTGCGAAGAATATGATAAAAATAAACTTTTCATCAGGCAATTATTTTAACGATTTCTTCCCATGCAAAGCGATAATGACACTAAGACGCAAGGGGTTACTGGGAGTGAATAAAAATGAGAAAACTTTAGAAAAAGGAATCGAAAACCCAATCCGAAACAGGAAAACTCTATACTGTTCAAATGACCGAGGAGGAGTTTGAACAGGGCGGTACTCCTATTAATAGCTTATTAAAACTGATCTCCACGAGGCGGTGTAATGTTTAGCAAGCTTGTCTCGCAAGAACAATTACGACTAAGTAGTGATTTGTATCCTCATTGGGTGCACCATAGTTTCGGCCTTGTGCCACACCTAAACTACATTTGGAAAAACACTAACAATAATTGAGCTACATGTAATACACTTTCATTAGCTGGAAAAACAATAAAATATCGTTTCTTCATTACCGTTATTATTCTGATTTTACTCCGGACACGGTAAACAGATAGGCGCCCAATGAGGCTATGAACGTTTACTGGGAGGCAGAGGCACCTCAGACCAATGTGATCCATTGTTAAAGATGATGGAAAAATGAATGTTTAGATAATTTCAACACCCCACTACAAAGAAACTCTGGAATCGGTCAAAAGATTAAGTCGTTTAAACATCTGTCTGTCTGTCTGTCTTTCTCTCTCTCTCTCTCTCTCTCTCTCTCTCTCTCTCTCTATATATATATATATATATATATATATATATATATATATATATATATATATATATATATATATGGTTGGATATATATATATATATATATGGTTGGATAGATATATATGTTAGCTCTATCTCTGATATTGAGCGCTTTCTAATAAGTACCGCGCATATAATATATAAATAATTATACATATATATATATTTATTTATATTTATATACACACACTTTTCACACACACACACACACACACATATATATATATATATATATATATATAATTTACGTTAAAATATTATAGTGGAAGCTCAGTATTTTAAAAATATACCTCACTTTTATTTAATAAATCAAAACCTTTTATTTCGCTCACTGGCGTAGAATGTTCTAGTTCCACGTGCCATGTCTAATGGATGTTAGTTGTCAGTTATCTCCTGTTAATTTCCCTCTGAAAGTTCTCCACTGCCTTAACCGAAAAGTCTACCCCAGTGAGCGAAATAAAGGGTTAAGTTCGACTTTCCAACCACTTGAAGAAGGCTGGAGCGTACAACGACCGAAACGTTGTAATAAATATGGCGACAAAGATGAGGGAAATAGTTCGAATAATGTAAACATTGTACATAATACCTCATCTCAGAAATATAGACAGATATTGTAGGGCCGAAACGTTGTAATAAATATGACAACAAAGATGAGGACAATACTCCGAATATTGTAAATAATGTACATAATACGTCATCTCAGAAATATATATATATATATATATATATATATATATATATATATATAGAGAGAGAGAGAGAGAGAGAGAGAGAGAGTTAGAGAGAGAGAGATAGGTAACGTTTAAGTAATAAAAATGTGTGTTTATACACACACACACACACACATATATATATATATATATATATATATATATGCATTTTCATGTACATATAAGTAAAAAGCGATATGTATATGCATCTATGTACATATAATGTGATATATATACATGTATATATATGTATATAATATAAATATAGATACGTGCACACACACATACATACATGCACACACATATATATATATATATATAAGGTTGGTGCAAAAATAATGACGTAATAATGTCGTTTTTGACGTATTTTTTAACGTCAAAAAACGACATTATTACGTCGTTATTTTTGCACCAACCTAATATATGGGGTGGGTAAATGGTTGTTGGCAATTATCACAAAATTAATGAAAAAGAAATCGGAATATTATTTTTAAACGCTGATTTTCTCTCCCTTTTTTGTTCCATTTAAATATCAGAACCGTGTTCATTTTAATAGAGTTAGAAAATATGGGAAGCTTACAAATAAAATTTCTATATAAAAAATTAAAGGAAAGAAAAAAACGATGAAATATTAGATTAAATTTCTGAAGCAAGATAACACACACAAACATATATATATATATATATATATATATATATATAAGATTATACAGGGCGTGATGGGTAAATTGTCACCAATTATATTTTTTAATTTCGCGCATGCGCGTTGTTTTTTTTAATTTATTTTGTCGACTGCACAGTATAGTAAGCTCAGTTGGGCACCGGCTGCGAGAAAAATAATCCCATGACGCAATTCACTCCGCCAGAAATTTGGAAATGGCATGTTGTACTGCTTGGCATTCGCGGCGAAAGCTCCAGCACAAACATTTCAGCGTGTTTGGATGACAATCTGATCACAGTGCAGAGGATTTGGAGAAAGTTGGTGATTACGAAGGCATGGAAGCTTTGAAAACACATTCTGATCTTTCTGATAAGAAAAAGACTACCGAATTTGTTGGTGAGGGCCTCGGACTCAACACGGTGCCCTACATAAAGTGTTTTGAGGATGTAGTACTGCCCTGGATCAAGCTGCCTGCTGGAAGATCATATATCTATCAACGTGACTCCGTACCATGCCGCATAAGGAGAAGGACCCAGTCATGGCTGTCAAACAATTTCTGCGATCAGCCCTTACATCTGGCCATGTAACTCCCCAGACACCCTTGATTATTATGTGTGGGGTGCAGTTAAGCGAGAGCCCAACAAAACTCCTTCTAACACCAAAGGTGAACTGAAGGGAAGGATTATGGCAGTATTCACCAACGTAAACAAAAAGAGCATCGAGAAGAGTTACTTTGACACCGGGGTGTTAGTACCTGCTAAAGTCCCTTGTCTGGGATTATAGCTCTGCCCATTAAAAACTGGACTGTTCACACGTTTGGCTCACTCGAAAAGATGCATCTCGAATCGTTCGGTCTTCCATGTAGGAGAAGGCTGTTTTACATAAAACCTGCGGCTTCGGTTATCTCTAGTGATGTTGTTGCGGGACCGATAAGGAGGTCGACCCCACAAGCTGGTCTGTGTTGAAGAAACGTGTGAACAGCCAAGACAATGAGGAGGCAAAGACACAGGTTTATATTAAAAAAAGAAAGTTTTATTACAGCAAAACGACATCCGTTTTTACAACAAAACAAAAAAGGATTGTTCCAGGAGGAATGTCTGGATTGTAGTCAGACCTGGATAGTCTGGTCTGGTAACTTGGGAGGTCATTGGTTGGCATGTTGGTCGGTGTCGGTGTCTATGTGAAATTAGATTTTGGTTCGCTCTTACGGATATAAAAATAGAAGCATACTGCTTCTTGGGGCTCAAAACAATTTCGGAGGCCTGTTTGATCTACACGTACGCACACAAGAGTTGAGCCAGCAGCCACCTAAAGTCTTGTCCACGCACTGACACAAATATTAAGCTGACCGTCATGATGTAAGGCTGTTTACACATATCACAACACAGTACGATCACTTAATTACTTGATAAACAAACTTGACTGCCAGGGAAATTAGACATTTTATTCTTATTGTATATTTCAGTGAAGAATATGCAAATTTTATTTCATTTGACGCTCTGCTTCTCCTTTTCCTTCAGAAAGTAACATTTTTTTTGTTCCATTTAAAAGATATGTTGTTGTTAAACCTTTGGAATCCTGACACCCACATAACAACAAAACCCTGGGTACGGATTCCGACAAGAAATTGATGATAGTTGATATCAATCGATAAAGCGGCTACTAGCAATTTGATATTTTGCTGGTACTGACAAACTCAAACCTTTTCTGGGACACAGAGCAATACACAATTTTGAACTTTGAAAATCCGATTTCGTCACAATTCCTTTCTTTGAAACTTGAATAAAATTCATTTAAATTTACAAGCAACAAACTTTTCTGCGTATTCCTTTTTTCTTTTTTTTTTCATTTACCCTGAATAATAAAGAATCTTTTTCCAGGCCAGTCTAGAATTTTTTTATAAAAAGATCCTGAACAACTATTTCGTGTCGTATGTATGACCGAACTTTTTGCCTGGTTCACTCAAAACAACTTTTTCTTTCTGGCTTGTTTAACCAGATAATTAATGAAACCAAATGTTTTGAATTTTCTTTATTTAACGGTTAATGGTAAATTTTTGAAAACTCCGTCGTTTTTTTTAGCAATAATTTTCGGAGAGTTCATCATGCAAAACTATTTTCAAGAGTTGGTCACTTTGTTAACCCTAGAACACTGACCATCAATTAAATTTACAACACTACTAACCATGTGTATATCACACCCGATTTTGAAAATATCATATATATATATATATATATATATATATATATATATATATATATATATATATATATATATATATCAGTCTTTATTTCAGATATTTTACATGCAGGCATTTTAACTTTGTACTTTGAGTTAACATTAATAGGAACTGAAAAAAATATTTAGGTAAGAAAATCAGGTACTGAAAATTGTAATTAAAAATAGTAAAAATTGCGCTGGGTACTATATACCCATGGTTAGTGTTCTAGGGTTAATTGCCATAAGTGATACACGCTTGGGCGATCATGTCTCTTTCGATTCATGACTGACTAGGGAGAAAATTTTCCTGAAGGATTACACCGGCCTAGCTTTTTCCAGATATTCAATACAAAGCTGATGGAGATGAAGAGATGGATTCATATCTTTGCCAAAGGATATTTACACGTAGGTGTTTGTGACGAACTCGACTGGAATTCCCAGTTTGTTATGATGTCATTACACTCTACTTTAAATGAAAGGTTACAAAAGAAACGTCCATCAATACTGGAAAGATCAATAGAAGATACTGGAACTGAAAAACCTATTTTCCTGAAAAAATATTTTAAGAGAAAATTTTTATAAATTTCAACAAAAAAATAATACTGATCATTCGGTCAATGAATATCAAATGTTTCTTTTGCAACCTAGGAAACGTTACTGAATGAGGAATAACCAAAACAGAGGTTGAAAATGAAATGGTAATCTTTATAATATCAGCAAAATGCAATACTCGCCAGCGGCGTGAAGTAGGTAAACCACTGCTAGTGGTGGCCTACTTAGACAGCATATTACGATATTTACCTGCCTCCCATGAGGTATGATGTGGCACAAGACCAAATTTTAATATGGAGAAATCCAAACCCGTGGTCTCTGGCAAGAAATTGCTCGTAGACCCCGCATACGTTGGATCGGGTATCTGTCTACCTCCCCGGACGAGACTCCACCCTTCGACATAGAATCGTCCGGGTTCCTCTCTGACCAAAATCAGAGAGTTCAACACAAGAGCTTCCCACACTGACAGCCCACGCTGCCCGCAAAGGCAGCATATTTTCTCCACTGTCAATAATGCCCAAAGTATTTATGAGGATTGGGACTTACCTAATAGTGTTCATAAGTACGGTACATAACAGTTTCCTTGTAGGGAAACGGTTAATATTACCATTAGCATTTGATATTAGAGTTAATATTTTAATTTCTCTTTCCTGGGTAACATTTTATATTTTTCCACGAATGAATCTAGTAATTCATCCAAGTCTTTGCATTTATCACAGTTTTCCGTTTCTAAATGCAGATCAATTGACATCATTTTTTTTTCTGGAGAGCGTGTAATGTTTCTTGAAATTTTTGTTTAATATAAGCCATCCTGATTTTTGGGCTTACATATTTGATTGGCGATCAATGTCGAGAGCTAGCAGTGACATTCAAGTCTTCTCAACGTTTAGATGCAGGTTGAAACGCTTCTAAATGTACAGTCCCATTTCGTCTTAAATCATCCTACAAGTTGAACAAAGCTTTTGCCCACATATCAGGCCAAGTATTTTTAGAAATTTCTTACTTAACACAACAGAGAAAACCCGAAAAAGAGGAAAACTAAAGCAAACGGAAAAAAATTCGTCGCTCTCACAGACTGTTTCATTTTATGATTCTCATAAAAAGAAATTCTTATCAAATGAAAAAAACGCTTGTTACACGTGGCTTAGTGACTAGAACGTTCGCTTTCTGACCATGATACACAGGTTCGAATCTTACCATGGTCGATTTATCAAGATGGCTTCTTGATGTTATCAGTCTGGAGGAGGCGTTCCCAGCGTACGACACCTTTCCATAGTGTCTGAAAACCATAGCCAGTGAGTGAAATTTAGTAGGCGGAACCCTTAGGAGACGTCGCTGGTTGTCCTGAAATTTAGTAGGCGGAACCCTTAGGAGACGTCGCTGGTTGTCCTAGCACGAAGTTACAAGTCATTATGACCGAGAGTTTGATCGTGATGTCTTTGTTCAGACTGTTGATGACGCTATCTCTGTCAGAAACTGTAAGTAAGGATCTCCTAGCAAAGTTGCTGCATAAACCTTGTGCCTGAGAATGCGTCTGCAACAGCCTAGCCCCCGAGGAGATGGACATCATTGGATACGATAAGCCACCAATCCCACACACCAAAAAAAGTATCAGCTAAAAATTTATTCGATTTACGAGAGATCAGCTGAATTTTATTTGCATCGAGACAATAGCGCTGAAGGCTTTCATATCGTGTTAAAAATATTTTTATGTTTGGGGTATTATCTTTATCAAGGTAATCTCCAAATCTCCTGTAAAGGAACAACTTTTCTTTATTTGAGAATTGAGTGATTTTCTTAAAAATTCCTTGTATTGTTTTAATAATAATTGTTGTAGCCTTCATCTTACAAATAATTTCCAAGAGTCTGTAAGTTAAGTACCATACATGATACATGCTTGAGCGATCATGTTTCTTTCGATTCATGAATGACTAGCTAAAATATATTCCCGTTAGTAGGTAGTCGTTTATACCAACGGTAGACTGGTTACCAACCAAGGCTATAGAAGCCAGTCTCTCTTGCTATTCAACACATAGAGAAGACATAGATTCATACATTCTCCCAGAGATATTTGCGCGTAGTCCCGACTGGAATTCGAACTCGGCTCTCCGTCTTCTCATTCGGGGCCGTTGTCCCTCACACCAGACAACAAACCCCTTTCCAAGAGTACAGTGCGAAAAGGAACCACTAGTTTTTAATAAATTGCCAGGATTTGATATATTAAGTTCTCATTTATAGGTCTGAGATTTTTTTAAATTCTTCTGGATCTAGTCTTTAATAGAATAAAACATCAATAAAATCTGGGAATTAAAAAAGCTCATATACTTAGCTCTTTAAACATTAAACTCTTAACGACATAACTCAACAAAGGGCAAGCAATTAGGTAGAAGAAATACTGACATGGAGGCGTGAACATTTCAAAGATTAATATCAACAAGGATATTACAGAAAAAACACTCTAGCATTAACAATTAACATGGAAGTGGATACATTATCAATGATTTATTTTATTTATTTTTAGAGATTAATAAGACTTCTAGTGGATAAGGGAAATAAGTTCTTCAGAAAATGGTGCCAGCATTTATGGCTGACTTAGGCCCAGTACTAGCTTTCTTCTTTTTACACTTTTTAACCATCAGTCAATTATGTGCCATGCGTGATACACGCTTAGGCTTATATTTAGATACATGACTGACGAGGCAGATTTTTCCTGCAGTAGCTCGCCATTTCTTTCTACGGTAGAGCAGTTACCACCCAAGCCTATAGAACCCGCCCTGTTCTGCTATTTACCCATAGCTGGGGGACGGGGAGAAGAAGAGGATTCATACCTTCCCCAAGGATATTATCACGTAAGTGAATGTAATGGATCTGACTGGAATTCGAACTCGGCCCTCCAATTCCTCGAACTGTTACTCCAACGTACCTCCTTTTAACCATATTGTTATTATACCGCTGTAACAGCATGCTATTACTTTCCATCCCACAAAATGTCTAATATCTAAAAAAAAAAAAATAATAATAATAATTAAAAATTAAACTAATTGAATTTCTTTTTTCCAGGTTTTCTGATAAAAAGTTTAGCCACCTTGACACCATTTGTCGTAAGAATCGTTTCGTGTCAGCCGGACTATATCTTCCCAACTGAGCAATGGTGAGAGGCAAAAGATCATTCAGGTCTTCAGCAATGGTAAAAATATTCATACTCTGGCGTCCATCTTCAAAGTTCATTCAAGCATCACCAAGGGAACGGTGAATAAGTTTTAAAAGGAGAGAATAGTAAAAAGGAAAATTAGATCAGGGGGTCACAACAGGAAGAAGGATCATCATTTCAACTTAGATCCAAATACATTCTTATTGTTCAAAGTAGAGTCCAACAGTGTTATAAAAACCTCTGAGAATTCCAGTAAGATATCTTTAATCATTTCTAAGATACCAACGGTTCAAAGCTTAATCTAACAATTCGACAATTTTGCTGTTACACGATTTGGACAGTTTTGCCGTTACACCCGGTGTTTCCAAGAGGCATGTAAAAATTAATATTTCACCAAATAAGTGTGATTATGTTTTTAGCATGAGAAAAAGCTTTCAGTCTTTTCTACACATATTATATATGTCGTGGTATACTAGTACGTTCGAGTAGGAATAGGTCACCAGTTTGTTGCGTTTATCACCTATTGTTTGCGACGTGTATAGACATTTTATTAGGTTGGTGCAAAAATAATGTCGTTTTTTGACGTTAAAAAATACGTCAAAAAACGATATTATTTTTGCAGCAACTTAATATATTAAATATTTGTGGGCTCCTGGAACATCTATCCAGCAAAAAATATTGGCTGACTCATGTGAGTCCGGGTTAAAATAAAAAACAAAACAAAAAACAAACAAACTATAAGTTAAAAAAAAAACAAAAACGACAATGCATGTTATTATCAAAAGCAGTACACAACTGAAATGAAAGAAAAAGACATTGACATATAAGAATGTGCTTAGTGTGTGCGTGTGAAACAAGCGTGTTTGATAGACACGTGTGTGTATGTGCGTGTGTGAAAATGTGTTCAAAAGTCAACAGAGAACCCAGGAAGGGAACCCACTCTGTCGCCAGCGTTCTTTATCTCCGTGGATTACATCTGGAAGCAATTGTTAAAGATAGATAGATAGATAGAAAGATATATATATATATATATATATATATATATATATATATATATATATATATATGTATATATATAGATAGATAGATAGATAGATAGAGAGAGAGAGAGAGAGAAAGATAATATGATTGTCTTTTTATAAACTTAATAAAAAAAACGCCCCATAATAGTCGTTTTGGCAAAGCCAAGTGGGATAACCCGCATATACAAGATGGTATATCAAATAAAATTTATTAATGGAATTTTAGTTTTGAAAAATGACAAATTATATAATCATGGTATAGTCAATTTTGAAAATATTGCAATAATAAAAGTAGCTAATTAAAATGCTGCTAAAAGTATTGACTGTTATCACTAAACATGAATATTAATATCTATTTACTTTAAAATTACCATTAATATGATTTTTTCTTACTAATGATTCTGATTAGTCCATGTTATTAAGGTTTGATTTGGTTTATTTTGTTTTACGGCATATCAACCTCAATGGGTCATTTAATGCCGACAACATTTTTAGGATAGATTCGTATGAACAGAATATGTATTCTTTGGTTTAGATTGGTTTGGTTTATTTTGTTTTACGGTATATCAATCTCAATGGGTCATTTAATGCCGACAACATTTTTAGGATAGATTCGTATGAATAGAGTATATATTCTTTGGTTTAGATTGGTTTGGTTTATTTTGTTTTACGGCATATCAACATCAATGAGTTATTTAATGCTGATAAAAAATTTTTTATTGCTGGTAATATTTTGTTTTGTCATAAATCTGCTTCTGGTAATATATTTCCTTTAAAATTGTATTGCTGGTAATAATTTTTTTCAAAAATGTATTGCTGGTAATAGTTAACTATTTGCCCATAGCCGGGCCCTAGCAGATGCTAACACCCCGGGTTACGGTGGACTTGGGAACACCAGCAATTAAGAGGTGGTTCCACGCTCCTCAAAATCTCCTGATCAGAGGCCTTGCTGCTGGACGTAGTTTAAGGTCTTACCCATGACGCGGATATAGTTTAACCTCGTACCCAAGACGGGGATGTAGTTTAACGTCTTAACCAGGACGCGGACGTAGTTTAACGTCTTACCCAGGACGCGGATGTAGTTTATCGTTTTACCCACGACGCCCATCTTATTAAGGATCAATAATATTGTATAACATAAATTATGGCGATTTTCATTTTCGCCATTAATTACATTAACTTTACTGATTGATTATTGGGATGATTGCTTCTTTATATATATATATATATATATATATATATATATATATATATGAATACGAAAATGTTGACAATTTTCATCCAAAAATAGAAGATTTTATTTCGGGTAAAATATTAACGACTATTTTGGATCTAACAACCATTTAATTCGGTTTTGTGTCTTGTAATAAATCCATTTTTATGTGTCGATAAATAAAACAGATGGTCAAATGAAGATTGGTGCTGCTTTACGTAAGTTACTCTGAAAATCATATCCCCTCAATTCTGGATTTTCCTAAGCTCTGTAAACAACGTACTATGATTGAATGATTGCACAAAAACACGATTTATAAATTTAAATGATACTTTAAAGATTTCTCTAATATTGTGTAGAACATTGGGTTCCAAATAATTTTGGGACATGCCCCATTTTGGTATTTCTAAAACTCTGGTGATGTAAGATTTAATTCTTATGTATTTAAAATTTTACTGCATTTCACGCGAAGGAAGCTTAAAAGGCCATTAACTTGCTCTCTAGACAAGCCTCCAAAGACCATGGTGTCAATGAAAGGGAAAAAATTAAAAAGAAAACAAAAAGACATCTAAATATATATAGTTTCAAACATATAATAGAAATCTGAAAGGCAGAAATATAAAATATTTGAATGAAAGTTTATTCTGTAATACACTTTCATCATTTTAATCATGAAATAATAATGCAAAATAAAATTTGAGCTCACCTGGTATTGTAAGCCGAAGGATGCACATCGTACGCATGCCCCGCCAAAATATTAGAAATCATTACCCTAGATAGAATTTGAAAACAAAATGAAGCTTTTGACACATGATCTTCAGACATGTACGAAAATGTAATAGAAATATATTAAAAAAAAATCCTATAATTATATTTAAGCTTTGTTGTCTTCGACATTAAGCCCTCAGTTTATTCTATATTTAGCGTCTATTCTTAATATACATACATATATATATATATATATATATATATATATATATATATATTGTCAAACAAAAACACTGACATTCCTTTGGCTACTGCATAGAAATAAACTCTTAAGTCACAAAAAATAGGCAAACAAATTTGAGGAGATCTCAAACAGACTACTTCTTTTTTGCATTTCGGCCATTTTCATGTTCTTATAAAAATCAAAATAGATGAAGGACCCCTAAGCTGTTTATATTTTTGTAATATTAAGTATAGCGACCATGCTTCAAATCTCTACATGAAATATCCTTAGGGTGATGAATGGCAGCATTTCATTGAATACATTTCCATATTAAAACGCAAAAACTAAAAATTGTGAAAAAATCTGTGAAATTTCAAGTTTCTCTTATTTTAAAACTAAATATACAGATTTAATATTTGGGAATTTTCAACAAATTTGATCAAAGATTACCTGTAAATATTCGCAGAGACGGTTACATGTAGCCTTCGGCTTATATATATATATATATATATATATATATATATATATATATATATATATATATATATATATATTATGAGGCAAACAATGGACGCGCACATAGAAAGTTGATTTTTGTATTTTTACCAAGACGAGTAATAGAATTCGTTTATTAATACAGGCTATTAATACAGGTGTACATCTGTACATTATACAAGTCAAAAAAGGATTTAATAACGATAACGATCCTAAGCATACTGCCTTAAAGTATGAACGCTATCTAGAGAGGAAGCGTGACGTGGGTAAATTGCAACTTTTCCAGTGGCCTAGTCAGAGTTCTGACCTCAACCAGACTGAAAAATTTTGGACGATAATGGATCTATGGGTGCGTTCATTTTTTAACCTCGTACTGTATATATATATATATTTCTTTCTCTCTCTCTCTCTATATATATATATATATATATATATATGTGTGTGTGTGTGTGTGTGTGTGAAGGGGTGTAACAGTAAAATTGTCCAAAATGTGTAACAGCAAAATTGTCCAAAATGTGTAACAGCAAAATTGTCCAAAATGTGTAACAGCAAAATTGTCCAATTGTTAGATTAATCTCTGAAGTATCTTAGATTAAGTTCTAACTATGTTAGAAATGACTGAATATATCTTACTGGAATT
Source organism: Acanthosepion lycidas (assembly GCA_963932145.1). Classification (NCBI taxonomy): domain Eukaryota; kingdom Metazoa; phylum Mollusca; class Cephalopoda; order Sepiida; family Sepiidae; genus Acanthosepion; species Acanthosepion lycidas. The sequence continues at coordinate 15,460,666 of OZ010598.1, forward strand.
CTCCGAGGTTTTTATAATATTATTAGACTCTCTTTGAGCAATAAAAATGTATAATTATTCTCAAGTTTAACAGAAGAATCCTGATGAAATCAATCATAAACGAAAATGATATGTTCATCATTAATTAATCATAGCTAAGGATCGGAAGCTCATGAAGGACTGAAATAATATATATGTATATATATATATATATATATATATATATATATATATATATATATATATATATATTATTCAAAGATCATTTTCCAACTTATTCAAGATGAACTTCGGCCTCTCTAACCGTGCAACTTTCTATCCTGGTGTAACAAGATACCTCAGATGTTTCGCGTACGATTTCATTTTCACGTGTTTTGTCACTGCTCTTTGGACTGTCATAACAGAAACTCCTTTCTCACGTGCCAAGAGTCTTATCGATCGAGTTAGATTTTTTGTAATTGATCTCTTCAGCTCTGTTGAAATGATGATCCCTCTTATTGTTGTGACTTCCTGATCCAGTTTTTCTCTATACTGTTTCTGGATGGACTTTGAAGATGAAAGCCAAAATATGAATGTTGTTACAATTACTGAAGGCCTGAATAATCTTTTTCCTCTCACCATTGCTCAGTTGGGAAGACATCGTAAGGCTGACGCAAAACTATTTTAACCTGTTATCTTTCTAGTTGAATAAGTGAAAGGTTTTTTCAGAGATTCTGGCGAAAAATGGTGTGAATTTTAACTAAACGTCTTATTTGAAAACTAGGAAAAAAAGAAACACAATTAGTTTAGTTTTTTTAGATATTAAGCATTGTGTGGTATGAATAATATTTTGGAAAATTTAGCTGTTACACCCGGTATATATATATATATATATATATATATATATATATATATATATATATATATTTATTTATTTTATGCAAAACTAGGTAATCCGTATGGGTAGATCCAAGGAGGATGATATCCAGAGAGCTCAATGTAAATTCAGAGCAAATATGTTTGAATAAAAACAGACCACTTTAAGGTTCCATGTAATAAATTATTTCACCACAGACCTTTTAAAGGGCTCCGGATCATCAGACTTTACTTCCAAAGGTTGAAATGAAAAATGAAAAGAAATTTACACATTGTTGACGGGCCGTATTAACTTAAGCATATGTAAATTAACGAAGTGAGGAAGTGAGGGGTGAGAGAAGACATGAGGGAGTGAGTCAAATGTACCATTTCAATTCTTTATCCCTAACCCCACTTGGTGTGGGCCAGACAAACGCTTCACTTAACTTATGTTATCTTTAGATATGGATGGGTAAGTGGTGAAGAGGAAAGCCGACATAAAAGGAAGAAGGTACAATAAAATAAATCATGATCATGAGAGAAGGTTTCACTCAATTTCTTGAACACTGTTATTTCGCATTACTTTAAAGGGTATATTTGGGGGTTAAAGTTTGATATAAATCTAAATGCCTACAAAATCTACGAAGAATTTAATTTGATGTTTGTTGGAGTTTGGGGTATTTTCTATGAAATAGTCGATTGGAAAAAATTCATAGAAAGTACATTGAAAAAATAATTCATTTTACATCTAGTAATCTTTTTTATTTTCCTAAACTTTTTTCTTGTTGATTATTAAGTTGACATCTATTCGTTTGAGTTTTGTTCATAAATTAAACTCGTGACTGTTTTTAGATACTTACACAACTATCAAAGTTTATTCCAATTTAAATAATTTTATAATCAATAATGATTTTTAAAGGGTAATATATTTCAATTTAAATTAAATTATCAATTTAATATTTACCTCCGTATTATTTGAACTCACTTCCAACTGGAGAATATTAGAGGAGAAATTTGGATAAAACATTACTAACAGAAAATTAGGTCTTTCTTTTATAATATTCTATATATCCATATACATACACACCTCTACACATATCCGAACACCTATCTATATCCACATACATACATATCCCTATGTACCTATAAATCCATATGCACACATAGACACACATCCACACAAAACTATATGTATATACCCATACATACACATATACACCTGTAGAAAAACACATACACAAATATATACATACATATCCACACATACACATATATACCTACATATATACACACATATATAATTCTATGTATATCTATTTATATATATATATATATATATATATATATATATATATATATATACACACATATACAAGTACCGATACATGCACATCTATACATATACACATACAAAAACATATACACATATACCCACATATACACACACACGCACGCACACATACATACATATATATATATATATATATATATATATATATATATATATATATACATGCATCCACATATGCATGCATTTAAAGCGCATATCAATATCAATAAGTCATTACATTATGAATACACAAATTCCTATAATTATACATATATATATATACATATATTACCCGCCATCCCATATCTGTGGCAAGACATATAAGTACCTAGACATATAAGTACCCATCTAATTATACACATCCACACTCACATATACATAAAAAACTGCATGCCTCTCTTTCCATATAAAAACATATACATGTACATATTAAAAGACGTATCAGTGTTCAAGTACAATACCATAGTTATACACATACAGTCATGTGTTCGCGTTCATGCGTTCATAGCATTTAAATATAATATTGCTGATAGAATGGGTACAACTCATCTAAAAGACGCATACATACTTTTTAAAGATCATAAACCTAACTTTCAGAATAATCTACAGTCCAGACTAATAAATCCCTCCAAATCAGGAATAATTTCTAAAAATATCCTAAAAAGAATAAACACATCTATATTAACAAAATAACCATCAAACCTTTGGAAAGATTCATCTGACATCATTAACTAGTTCCAAAAAATAAAATATAAAAATAAAACTACTTTTATCCAATTGGATATTATCGATTTCTACCCCTCAAGTTCTAAAGAGTTATTAGAAAACAGCTTAGGTTTTGCCAAAATCCACACTGATATTACTGACGAAGAAATAAAAATCATAATGGACTCTAGACAGTCTATACTAAAACTGAATAACACTACTTGGATTAAAAAAAAGACAGAGACAACTTCGATGTCCCAATGGGATCATTTGATTCGGCTCAAATAGCTGACCTTATAGGTATATGCATTTTAGATATCCTAAGTAGATTCCTTGACCCTCAAAATATAGGACTATACAGAGATGACGGATTGCTTGCTGTACCTGATACCAATGGTCCGTTAACATCCCAACTACAAAAGAAAATAATTAAGGCTTTCAAATTTCTAGGGTTTAAAATCGAGATTTCTTCCAACCTAAAATAGTAAACTTCCTAGACGTTACATTTAATCTGAACAATAACACTTACAAACCCTTCCAAAAGGAAAACCAGTCGCCCGTATATATAAGTATCTACTCTAATCAGCCGAAATCAATAATTAAACAAATTCCAAATACAGTAAATGCAAGAATAAATAAACTCTCCTCTAGTAAAACTATTTTTAACCAAAATAAATCGGAATATAATAAAGCCCTATTAAAAAGTAAATGTAAACAGACACTAAACTATATAGATAAGTCAGTTAATAAAAAACGCACTAAATCCAAAAATAGGAAAAGGAAAATTATATGGTTCAACCCACCTTTTTGTAAACTTTCTAATATTAATATAGGTAAATACTTCATAAAACTGATAGAAAATCACTTTAGTAAAGATAAACTTTTAAAAAAGATTTTCAAGAAGATGAATTTAAAGATTAGCTATTCTTGCATGAATAATATGGAGAGAATTATTAGCTCACACAATAGTAAAATCTTGAGAGACCTTCATGAGAATCTAATACAAAATCATAATACAACCCAAATGAAAACATCAACATGCAATTGCAGGACAGGATCAGAGTGCCCAGTTGAAGGAGCATGCATGGCGGAAAATGCAATATATGAGGCAACAATTTTCCCCAAAGAGAATGTTGAGGAGAAAAGGATATACATAGGAATATCGGCGGGAAATTAGAAACACCGACTGTATAACCATCGCCAGTTCTTCAAAGATAAATGTAAAAAGAACCAAACGGCACTGTCAAACCCACAAATAAAGTGGAAGATAATCTCTAGAGCCAGAACTCAAAAAAATTCAGAGACAGAGGCGACTTACGCATAAATGAAAAAAATCCTCATTATCAAACACAAAAATCCAGATTTATTACTAAATATACACAATGAACTAATTTTTAAATGCCGACATGAGAACAACCTAAGCCACAAGAAAATACAGTGAGAAATAACTATATAGGAAAAATAATATTGAATGACCTTTGTTCTTTTTGCTTTTGGAAATGTTGCTATGAACGCATGAACGCGAACACATGACTGTATGTGTATAACTATGGTATTGTACTTGAACACTGATACGTCTTTTAATATGTACATGTATATATTTTTATATGGAAAGAGAGGCATGCAGTTTTTTTTATGTATATGTGAGTGTGGATGTGTATAATTAGATGGGTACTTATATGCCGGGGTACTTATATGTCTTGCCACAGATATGGGATGGCGGGTAATATATGTATATATATATATATATATATATATCTATAATTATAGGAATTTGTGTATTCATAATGTAATGACGTATTGATATTGATATGCTCTTTGAATGCATGCATATGTGGGTGTATGTGTGTATATGTATATGTATATATATATATATATATATATATATATATATATATATATATATATATATATGTGTGTGTGTGTATGTGTATATGTGGGTATATGTGTATATGTTTATGTGTGTGTACGTGTATATGTGTATATGTATAGATGTACATGTATCGGTGCTTGTATATCTGTGTATATATGTGTATATATATATAAATAGATATACATAGAATTATATATGTGTGTATATATGTAAGTATATATGTGCGGATATGTATGTATATATGTGTGTATGTGTTTTCTACAGGTGTATATGTGTATGTATGGGTATATACATATAGTTTTGTGTGGATGTGTGTCTACGTGTGCATATGGATTTATAGGTACATAGGGATATGTATGTATGTGGATATAGATAGGTGTTCGGATATGTGTAGAGGTGTGTATGTGTATGGATATATAGAATATTATAAAAGAAAGACCTAATTTTCTGTTAGTAATGTTTTATCCAAATTTCTCCTCTAATATTCTCCAGTTGGAAGTGAGTTCAAATAATACGGAGGTAAATATTAAATTGATAATTTAATTTAAATTGAAATATATTACCCTTTAAAAATCAGTATTGATGATAAAATTATTTAAATTGGAATAAACTTTGATAGTTGTGTAAATATCTAAAAACAGTCACCAGTTTAATTTATGAACAAAACTCAAACGAATAGATGTCAACTTAATCAACAAGAAAAAAGTTTAGGAAAATAAAAAAGATTACTAGATGTAAGATGAATTATTCTTTCAATGTACTTTCTATGAATTTTTTCCAATCGACTATTTCATAGAAAATACCCCAAACTCCAACAAACATGAAATTAAATTCTTCGTAGATTTTGTAGGCATTTAGATTTATATCAAACTTTAACCCCCAAATATACCCTTTAAAGTAATGCGAAATAACAGTGTTCAAGAAATTGAGTGAAACCTTCTCTCATGATCATGATTTATTTTATTGTACCTTCTTCCTTTTATGTCGGCTTTCCTCTTCACCACTTACCCATCCATATCTAAAGATAACATAAGTTAAGTGAAGCGTTTGTCTGGCCCACACCAAGTGGGGTTAGGGATAAAGAATTGAAATGGTACATTTGACTCACTCCCTCATGTCTTCTCTCACCCCTCACTTCCTCACTTCGTTAATTTACATATGCTTAATACGGCCCGTCAAAAATGTGTAAATTTCTTTTCATTTTTCATTTCAACCTTTGGAAGTAAAGTCTGATGATCCAGAGCCCTTTAAAAGGGCTGTGATGAAATGTGGAAACTTAAATAAAATTTCAATAAAATCTTAAAAAAATATAGATTTACTTCTTTCTAATCCTTTTTACAAATCATTTCTATCGCAAATACAAATAAAGTTATAATTTTTTAAAAGTGCACACAAACTTTATGGACAGCCTGTATATCCAAAAGATTTTTTTAAAGTAATTACAATTACACATTAAACATAATAGCAGAGACAAAGGGAATTTGTTGGTGATAAGTGGCTTGTTAGAAAGCGGGGAGGGTTTGCCGGAAAACCGGAAGATAGAATAAGAGCAGATTACGGAGCTGAGGAATGTGTTGATCAGGTTACGACCCAGATTTGGGGAAGCTTTAGTAGTGGAAGCTTGAAAAGCCAAGACCCCGTTCTGCTTAAAACTGCGTTTATTCTTTTCTTTTTTTTTTTAAACTCATGGATTGTTTTTCTTGATTGTTTAGCCGCCCTTCCACACGTCATTCGTTCGACGTTACGAGCTCTCAAATATTTAAAGTAAAGGAAAGAATAAAACTGTTCCTCTTTTTTTCTGCGACTTTGAAGTTAACCGCTTTTTTCTGAGTGAGTGTTTTGACGCGAGACGGGGTTTAGGGTTACAAAGGGCGGCCTCCTCAAGAAGAAGAAGAAGAAGAAGAAGAAGAAGTGAGGTCGTGTAAATTACAATAAGGATGAAAAGAAAAAAAATAAGGAAGAGACAGACGGGAATTCACGTCACAATGCAAAACAAAGAAGGAGAAGTAATAGGAGGAGGAGTAGATGAAAGTGAAGGTTAAGAAGGAAAAGAAGAAGAAACAGAAGGTGGAGAAAGGGAAGAAGTGAAGTTGTGTAAATTGCAATAAGGAGGAGAAGATAAAGTGGGTGAGAAGGACAGGAATGACGACACAAAGCAAAAAGAAGACGGAGGAGGAAGAGAAGGCAAAGAAGTAGTAGTAGGAGAAGCAGAAGAAGGTGCAGGAGAAGAAGAAAAAGATGCAGAAACAGAAGAAGAAGGTGGAGGGGGAGGAGAAGTGTGTAAATTGCAATAAGGAAGCGAAAAAAGAAGTGAGAAGGACTGGAATTTACGTCACAATGCAAAAAGAAGATGGCAACGATGAAGAAGAAGGAGGAAGAGAAGGAAAAGAAGGATCGGTAGGAGGAGGAGGAGGAGTTTGAGAAAGAACAAAAAGAGGAGAAGAAGAAAAAGAAGGAAAGACGAAGGGAAGAAGAAGAAGAGGATGTTGGAGTAGTAATAGCAGTAGTAGTAATAGAAGAAGCTAGAATGAAAGAAGAAGAAGCTAGAATGAGAGAAGAAGAAGAGAAAGAAGGAAAGAAGAAGAACCTTGAATGAAAGAAAAGAAGAAGCAAGAATGAAAGAAGCAGAAGCTAGAATGAAAGAAGAAGAAGAAGAGAAAGAAGGAAAGAAGAAGAAGCTTGAATGAAAGAAAAGAAGAAGAAGCTAGAATGAAAGAAGAAAAGCTAGAATGAAAGAAAAAGAAGAAGAATCGAAAATGAAAGAAGAAGAAGAAGCTTGAATGAAAGAAAAGAAGAAGAAGAAGCAAGAATGAAAGGAGAAAAGCTAAAATGAAAGAAGAAGAAGAAGAAGAAGAGTTTTATGTAACGGCAGAATGTAACATTCACGCCTCGACCCACAGATGTTGGCATACAAATTCAGAAACAAATTTCCCAACTGACGTAACGTTTCGGCCTAGTCTCTAGCCTTCTGCAGTTTAAGATTTCAAGAGCTGCTCGAACAATTAGAACGTAAAAATCTAATTGTTGGCTTAGAAAGTTAAAAACGCTATGAATGTTTATTCTGACTGCCAAGTTTACAGACGTATTCAAATAAAGACTCTGACTGGATTGCAAACACTGACGCATATAGATTTACATAACCAATATGAATATCTATTTATACTAAATATTTAAATCTATATTTAAATCTATATTTATATAAGATTTATATAGATTTAATTTTTATATGAAAATTCAGATATAAACTTTTAAAGAGTTATTTTAAATTAAGGGGAGATCATTAATATTTTTTTGACATTTAATATTATGAATAAATTGACAATTACAAAGTAAATATATATCATTGATATATATATATATATATATATATATATATATATATATATATATATAGTTAAAAGTTCAAATGAATTATCTTCTGAGTTGTATATATATTAATATATATATATATATATATATATATATATATATATATATATATATATATATATATATATATATATATATTTATATCCATACATATATGTACATATATATATGTATATACATATATATGTATATATATGCAAACACACACACATATATATAGAGACATATGTGCGTGCCTGTGTGTGCATGGATGTGCGTTCGTGCGTGTGTGTGTGTATATGTACTATTTCCACGTTTATATACAAATGAACATGAAAATTATACCTGCACACAAAATATATATAATTTTAATAATTCATATATATATATATATATATATATATATATATATAGGTATGCATGTTTGTACGTATGAATTTTTGAATTTGGTATTTGCAAAAGTAAAAGAACAAAATAACAATATAAATCCGTTAAAGATTGAATATATACATCATTTAATTGTGCCCCAAGGTGTTTAAATTTTAATTTTAAAATTTCTCGGGCGATTTAAAAAAAAAAAAAGAAAAAAAAGATGTTAAAAACATTCATCAAATTTATTTATTTACTTCCTCTCTTAACCATTTGCTTGACGTAGTATTGATTTCTCCAGAGATTTCACCCAATTTTCAATGGAAGCGGATGACGCCTTACAAAATACCTTCCGAAGAATGTGCAAGCGCCCCCCACACACATATATATATATATATATATATATATATATATTATAGTAAAAAAAGAACAGCAAGATATGTAATCCGGTGTTCATGATATTTTTATTTTTACAAAATAGTGCTCAATGTAAATTTACAAAGTATAAATATCATAAATGAACTGATTTAAAAGTATGGTTCCTTCGCTACACAGAGATAACCATGTTTCAAAAACTGAAGCTAAAATCTTCAAATTTAATTATATAATTAAATTAAAAGCATTAATTCTGTTTCATCTTCAAGCGGATTTTAGAATTTCCAAAATTCGCTTGAAGATGAAACAACTAATGCCTTTAATTTAATATAATTGAATTTGAAGTTTTTGGTTTCTGTTTTTGAAACATGGTAATTCCTGTGTAGCGATGAAACCATATTTTTAAATCAGTTAATTTATAATATATTATCTCCACACTCGAAAGGGGCGGGTCATAATTAGAGGATCTGGCCCGTATTTTGCGAACCTCACTATTTTATCAACATTTGGTTTTTCTACCTACATCTATATATGTTACAGATTAAACTATGCACAACATTACGCGGAATTTGACGTCGTTCTGGTTTTTTTTTGGTTTTTTTTTTCGTGCAAATCTGTGAATTTGTTTTGTTCCGGCTAAGTCTCAAAAAAACTACTTCATAAAAATTCACTATTTTTGACCCATAATATGGAATGTTTTAAAATTATTCAACTTTTTAACAAATAAAATATCACGTTGATGTTAAAAGTAAAATCTCTCGTTGATGTTAAAAGTAAAATCTTTCGTTTCTGTTAAAATAAAATCTCTCGTTGATGTTAAAATAAAATCTCGTTGATGTTAAGATAAAATCTCACGTTGTCGTTAAATGTAAAATCTCACGTTGATGTTGAAAGTAAAATCTCTCGTTTATGTTAAAATTAAAATCTCACGTTGATGTTAAAAATTAAAATCTCTCGTTGATGTTAAAAGTAAAATCTCGTTGATGTTAAATGTAAAATCTCTCGTTGATTTTAAAATTGCCGCAAATTATTGTTGATTTATTTAAGTTGGAAAGATCTATTATGACATGTCTCTAATCTGTATTTAGATACATTTTATTTATTTTCAAATTCTCTTGATGAATTGTTCACTTATAATCCATTAGTGTACACAATTAGGTTGCAATAAAATTTGTATTTTATTTGAATTCTAGCTTATGAAAAATGAAATGTAGTAGGGTTGGGACCGTAGATTCGGGAGGGGCACAAAAGATTCTTGCATCGACCCTTATTGTGTACACTATGTACACATCAGTTACACATGTTGGAATGTTTCGAGAGGGTCCAAAATGCCCATTTTCCAAAAAGCAGTCATCGACTACTAAATGATTACTTAAAAAAAACATGAAAATTTAGTTGCGGGCTGTCATTGATTACGTCGATGTGGTTACATATTATGGAAGAAGGAGAGGTGACACTGAAATTTTAAATTCATTTTTTTAAAAAATATATGTGGCTATATAGTAAAGAAAGAAAAGCAATTGTAAGAAATGGGAAGAGAGAAGTACTAGGTTGGTGCAAAAATAATGACGTAATAATGTCGTTTTTTGACGTTAAAAATACGTCAAAAAACGACATTATTACGTCATTATTTTTGCACCAACCTAATAAAAGAGTATTTTGAAGACGAATAGGATAAAAATTGGTTGGCCCTGGACATAAAGAATGAGTTTGCCTCACAAAGTAACATTTCTGGGGAAGAACCTGTCCAAGCAGAACTTACTAAGGGAGGTGACTCGTTTGAACATCCGCCATATTAATAGCGATAAAATAGTAAAATGCTTATAACTCATCTGCAGTGTAGGGCTACAGAGTGGAGAATATTTCATCACCAACAAGGCCGCATAATCGCTTTTGGACTCAGTTGAGATTAGAGAGTGCGTATTGACCTTTTGGAGCAGCAATCAATACACACTGACCACTATGTCCACTTATGAATCCAGAGTATATACAAAATACTTTTACAAACTTTGCCGGTGGCTTCCTCACACCAAAACTAGGACAAAGTCCATATAAACATATGTCCGTAAATCCTTCAGTTTTAGTTAACAAATTTAAATAAAATTTACAGTAGATAGCGCTGTGCTGCCATGTAGGCTAGGTAACATTTGTCAATCGTGTACATTTGTATCTAGTCTCTCTTCAACGTTTCACATTCGTAGTAGTGATTTAACTGAGAATTGTTCCGTTTAAAAATGGCAGAATATTCATATCGTGAGCAGGCAGATATGGCTTTTGCATACGGCCGCGTGAATGGTAATGAACGCGAGGCTTCACGTCTGTATCAGTTTACGTTTCCAAACCGAAGGCACCCGAGCTACAAATGACAGGAAATTTGGAGAGATTTTATCACCAGCATCCTGAATGGATAAGGCAGATAGAAGAAAAATCGCTACACGACTCGTACCTCCTGACTTTATATATATATATATATATATATATATATATATATATATATATATATATATATATATATATATATTGTAACTCAGCGAACACTCGTTGCCACTTTAGTAATGCCAACAAATATTCGTTGCCACCTTCGTAATGCTCGTTGTAGTAGAGACTTTGTAATCGCAGATACAAACTATAGTAAGCCGTTGAACAATGCTGGTTCTTTAGTTTTCATTTTGCGGTGTCTTGTTATTTTTGAAGATAAGGTGAGCTGTTTTAAATTTGTTGTAGTAGATGATTTAATTTTCTTGGCCTAGGCGACTGTGTAACTCTTTAGGAATTTATAGGAATGCTTTATTTTCCAAATACGGTCAGCACATTGTGATCAATCAGAGGCCTTTCTACCGGGTGTAGTTTATTGTCATACACATGACGACCATAGTTAATGTTATTGAGTGTTACCTTTTTATTTTATTTATTTTCCTGCTTCCATTATTTTTATTATTATTTTTTTTTTTTTTACATGTGGAGGAGACTATTATACCTGTATTTTATACTGTAGGCTTTGTCAGTCGTCTTTAACGAAAAAAAAAATAGGGGCCGCAGCACCTGTTAGAATCCCAGCTATGAACAAATAGTTAAAACCGGCAGCATTTAAGTTAGCTCCTACGGAGGGCTCTTGATTGGGCCTTCATCACAATCGGTAGGGAGGAGTAGATGCGACAGGCAACTATAAACTACAGAAAAACTCAAAATTGATCGCTGCATTTAAGTTTAAGTTTACATTTTAAAACTTCAACGATAATTCTTTTGCCGCCACGTAATTTACAAGACAATTTGATGTACATAGGTCCTTATTTTTCGTACAAACAATCATTGTTGTTACATGAGTGACTTTCGCTGGAATTCGCAATCGATTTAGATTATTGCGAAATTTATCGTCAAGTTATAAAAATTGTTATCGTTCCAAAAATAAAATTTCTCGCAAAAAATCACATACTGAAATCACTGAAAACAAGTGCAGTTCTGGAAACTTGGGAAGCAAAACATGAAGATTGCGGGTCTAGATCCGGCCCGGAATGTTTTTAATTTGCTCACGGAGTCAGCCTGTTTCCAAAATGGTATGCTACGTTGGGCTACAGACTCTAGGAGCAAAGTTGAAAGAGTGTGACACACTGAAATTCGCATTTATTATACAGGGTGTCCATAAAGTTCGTGTGCATTTTAAAAAATTATAACTTTATTTGTTTTTGTGATAGAAATAATTTGTAAAAAGGATTAGAAAGAAGTCAATGTATATATTTTTAAGGTTTTGGAAAGGATTAGATTGAAGTAAATCTATATTTTCTTAAAGTTTTATTGAAATTTTATTTAAGTTTCCACATGTCCTCCATCATTAGCAATACAAAGGGTAATACGATTTTGAAGTTCACGGAAAACATTTGCCAACTGATTTACAGTAATGCCTGAAATCACATTAGTTATTTCAGCTATACTAGGCACATTAAACTTTATAACATTTTTTACAGAATATTTCTATGGCAAATACAAATAAAGTTATAATTTTTTTAAAGTGCACACGAACTTTATGGACACTCTGTATGTTTGTTTGTGTGTGTGTGTGATTGTTTTTATGTGTGTGTGTGTGTGCGTGTGTGTGTGAGCTAAATGTAGACTTACACTTTTTAAAAATCAAAATCTCTTTTAGTGGATAATAAACAAAATATCTACGGTGTTTACACTCATATATCCAATAGAATATATTCCTCTGCCTGCTTGTAAAATATTCTCGCTTGAAATGTTCGTTAGATCTTGTCTACAATATCAACAATTCAAAGGACTGGTTATTATAAACCATTTACAACAGGAATCGTTTCAGTACCTCTCCAGTGCTTTAATTCTAAAAATCTAGAAAAAAAAATGTTAACATCTTTTTTCCTTCTACGCCAAATCAGGAACATGTCAGGTTTTAGCGTTAGCCTATTTTTGTAGCCCTGTCTGTGTGTGTCTATCTCAGAAGATGTGACAAGTATGCTTGGCTAATCATTTGATTAATCTAGGATGAAGTAGAACATATCAACGCAAAAGAAAGTCGATCCATAATCCGCCATTTGATGTTATTAAGCCGACAAGCAAGTTATCATATCGCTCCTCCTTGTTAGTCATCAGCCGAACTGAGCCTTAAGGTGCTTAGTTGAAGGGAAGAGAAATAGAAAACAAGAAACAAGAAAATGTTAACTATAAAAGAGACAGCATAGATTGTTTGAAGGGACTTATAATGGAAGCTGACGTCGGCAAATTCTTTTTTTATGATTTGTTGATGTGATTCAAAATAAACCTCGATATTGCAGAGAGAGAAAGAGAGCGAGAGAGAGAGAGAGGAAGTCATATAGGACGATAGAAGGAAGGAATAGAAAAGAGAGAGAGAAAGAAATACAAGGGTGATCAGATAGATAGATAGATAGATAGATAGATAAGATCAGACTGACATAGATAGATAGGATAAGATTGACATAGATAGATAGATAGATAGATAGATAGATAGAGAGATCATGAAGAGACCGGGATAGATAGATAGATAGATAGATAGATAGATAGATAGATAGATAGATAGGATCAGACTGACATAGATAGATGAATACATAGTTAGGATCAGATTGACAAATAGATAGATAGATAGATAGATAGATAGATAGATAGATAGATCGTGAACAGACCGAGATAGATAGATAGATAGATAGATAGATAGATAGATAGATAGATAGATAGATAGATAGATATGAATAGGCTGACGTAGATAGACAGATATGCACAGAATGAGATAGATAGAGATGTACATAATGAGAAGATAGATAGATAGATAGATAGGATCAGACTGACATAGATAGATGAATACATAGTTAGGATCAGATTGACAAATAGATAGATAGATAGATAGATAGATAGATAGATAGATCGTGAACAGACCGAGATAGATAGATAGATAGATAGATAGATAGATAGATAGATAGATAGATATGAATAGGCTGACGTAGATAGACAGATATGCACAGAATGAGATAGATAGAGATGTACATAATGAAGATAGATAGATAGATAGATAGATAGATAGATAGATGTGAACAGACTGATATAGATGGATGGATAGATACATAGATATAAACATAAATAAAAAGTAGATAACTAATGAAAGACAGAAGGGAAAATAATAGCAGAGTTTAGAAAAGAAGAAGTAAGCACAATAAGTAGGAATGACAAAAGAAAAAAAGAAATGGAAAATAAACAGAAATAAATTAAGAAAAAAATGAAAAAGAAAATAAAAAAGAAGAAAGAAAGAAAGAAAGAAAGAAATGAAAATAACAGAAAAAAGAAGTAAATTACACCAAAGCAAGGACAAAAGTCCATATAAACATATATCCGCAAATCGCTTATGTGGTATTAAGTTTATAGAAAGTTTACGATAGATGGCGCTGTGTAGACTACGATACATTTGTAATTCGTGTACTTTTGTGGCTAGTCTCTCTTCAACGTTTAACGGGTGGAATAGTGAGTTAACTTATAATTGTTCCATTTACCAATGGCAGGATAATGATGATTTTTGCATACGGCCGCGAGAATTGTCATGGGCGCGAAGATGCACGGTTGTATTAGATTGCATTTCCAGACCCCGAAAGCTGCTGAGTCATCCAACCTTTGCTGCTGTTTCGCATCGCATTGCTGAGATAGGGTCCATAGCCCCACAAACTATGGATTGATAAAGTATCTTGGATTGTACATTTAACAGCGTCTATTTTAAACTTTAAACTTAATAACTCAAAAAAGAAAGATTTGCAGACATATTCTTATATAGACTTTCACCCTAATTTTGGTGGGAGGAACCCGACCCCAAAATTCGTAAAAGTATTTTTGATATACCCTCTATCTATATATGCATAGAATTAATGGAGATATTTCAAATGGGTTGAATGACTACCTCTTCCAACATGTATATCCCCAACCAATTCCAGAGGATATGTTTGCCAAATTAAATGATGGTAATTTTTTTTTAAAAACTGACCTGTCTTAGGCATATCTTCAAATCGAAGTGGGTGAGTGATATATTCCGTGCTAATAGGAATACGGAACGGACAAACACGGTGGATAAATAGTAACACGTTTATTATAAAAACCAGTACAACAAGCAAGAAAGTAATAGTTATGCGCACGGTCGTCGCAAGTCAGTACAGTTGTGTACGTGCTGCTATCGGAAGGCCGCTAGTCTCGCAGATTCCAGCTCGACTCACTGTCCGCTGTTCTAACGGATACTTATAGGTGGTTACCACCTATAGTGCCGCCACTCATGGGGGTGACAAGTTATTCCATCATATCAGTGAGTAATGTCAGAAGTAATTGTCTGTTAATACATATAAAGGACTCTACAAATTTAGAAGATTAGCCTTTGGTGTACAAGTAGCCAGAGGTATTTTCCAGCAATTAGTGGATGCGATGTAGGCTGGACTCTAAGGTGCCGTCGCTTACATAGATGCCATTCTTATTAAGAGCGGCACGGAAGTACTGCATGTAAAACTCAGCAAGTAGTTCAGAGACTGCATAATTACGGTTTCGAACTCAGTGAATAGAAATGTCAGTTCTTCATGGATAAGATTAAATATTTAGGTTAGATAATCGACGAAAAAAGTAGAAGACCAAATCCCGTTAGAACAAGTATCATTAAAGACATACCTCCCCCGACAAATTTGGTTACAATCATTTCTAAGGTTAGCAAATCATTGTAATATTTATGGGACAGATATGTACAAAATGCGAGCACCTCTGAATAATTTACTTACAAAGGATACAAAATGGAATTGGTCGGTTGAATGTCAAAAAGTTTTTGAAGGAATTAAAAAACTACGAACTTCAGAGTTATCACTGACACATTACGACCCCCACCCACATATAGTAGTAGTGTCGGACGCAAGCGAATACGGCATAGAAGCATTAATAGGCCATAACTTCGAAGACGTTACAGTGAAAGCAGTCGCCCACGCTTCAAGAATTTTGACAAACACGGAAAAAATACTACAGTCAAATTAAAAAGGAAGCGATTGCTATAATTTTTGCTGTAAAGAATTTTCACAGGATATTAGGAAGAAAATTCGTACTGCAAACTGATCATTGTCCATTATTAATATATTCGGTCCTAAGAAAGAGATTCCCGCGCATACTGCAAACAGATGTAAGCGTTGGGCTACGATTTTTTTGAACTATGATTACAAGAGATAATTTCTATCGTCAAAAAACAAAACAAAACTGGGGCACGTAAATGGCTTGTCCAGGTTAATATCGAAATGTAAAAAGATTTTGAAGATACTGTGATTGCTTCGCTGGAATCTGAAGGCGAAATTAAAAATCTGGTGTGTAACACTATTAAAGAATTGCCGTCCACGATAGACGATATCAAGATTAATTCTAAAAAGGATACGTTTATAAAAAAAAACCCAAAAAACCTGTGAATAAAGTCGAATGGAGTAAAACTAAAATTAAACCTGGTAACAATAATATAGCATTTTCTAATTTTGTACCCAGAAAAAGTAGTTTTCGTTATCTCTACCTAAAAAGATTTTGAAACAATTCCAGATAGAACATCCAGGAATAGTGAGGGCAAAATCCCTGATGAGAAGCTAAGTTTATTGGCCAAAGTCGGACAAAGATATTCAAAATACAGTTAGAAAATGTAATTATTGTAATTCAGCAGCAGAATAACTACCTATAAATTATCAGCCATGTCGGAACACTGATAAACCGTGAGCATGACTACATATGGAATTTGCTGGACCACTAAACGGTTCATACTATTTAATTGTGGTCGACAGTTTCACAAAATGGCCCGAGATATAAATGTGCAAACGACCTGCACAATAACGATCAAATTCTTACGCGAAATTTTGCAAGGTTTGGAGAACCTGACAGTGTAGTATTCGATAATGGAACTTAATTTATTTCTAGTGAGCTTAAAAATTTCTGCAAAAACTACGCGGTTGAACATTTGACAATGTCGAATGGTCAACCTTCAAGAGGGCATTAAGAAGATCTAAAGGCTTTGACGCTGAAGAAACGGTAGAACAAGAATTTTTGATTTTTATCGAATTACGTCAAATGCAAATGTCACCTGCAGAGCTCATGTTTGCTAGGAAAGTTAGATCCATTTTTGACAAATTACTCACAGGGAATAAAAATAAAAGTCGACAATTTTAAATTACCAGATCATTGAAGATCGATGATAAAGTTTTCTTTAAAAGCGTTAAAACAGGGAAGGAACTTTGTCAGGAAGGTAAACTTATTCGTCGCTTTTGTAGTATGATATACATTGTCGAAGGTGGACGATTTCAACGTAGAAGGCATATAAATCAATTGAGGACTAGATATGCATAGAATAAGCAACCAGTTTCAATTTAATTCACCGATGGACATACTTTATAAGACCTTTAATTTACCGTTTCTTAAAACTAATATTAAAATACAACACCAGGTGTAGGCGAAACTTAATCCGACTGAAACGTTGGAAAATGACCCAGGTCAGAAAAAATATCGACTAAAGAAAGTGCATATCTAAAACGGGGGTGTTGGGAAGATGAACACAGCTCTCCTGAATATGAATTGGACTCCTCCTAATAGCATATATACTGATGCCGAGAATCATCAACAGAAAGCTAGCAAGGATTGAGCCTTATATCCTTACTACAGAATTCAGTAAGACTACGTCGACTCCAAGCGACACTATATTTCATGATTGTTTTATCTTCCTTTAGTGGAATGAAGATATAACCGGCCCTCTATTTGATTAGAAATGCTTCTGATAGGCTCATTGAAGCGATCTCTGATAGTCCATGCCTTAAAGAAATACAAACATTGTTCCCACAAATACAGCTTAATCCTTACGAAGGACTGTGAAAATATGTGTAAATTTAGGTTGTTTTATTTTTATGAATTTTTATTTGGAAAATATCATGATGTCAATTTTGATCTTAGTCTCTGGTTGTTACCCGGAAGGAAATGAGTATACAATAGGAACAACAACAACAACAACAACAACATAATAATAATAATAATAATAATAATAATAATAATAATAATAATAACCGTCGTGAAGGGATAGGTCTGTATCTGGATTGGAGAGATCAGCTATCAATCTCTGCGGGAGAAACCAGCTGCAAACTGACATGAACATCATCCGAATCTGTTGTTGAAGGATAAGATGTTATCATCCTTGGGGATTTTTCTATCAACACAGATCGAACAATGCAGGAAAATCGCCTAGATTATTATCAAGGAGAAAAAAAAATGGATATTGATTGATACGAGTATGCCTTGTGACAAAAAAAAATCTCTGTGAAAGCTTTTTGAAATTTACTAAGTAAATACAAAAACCTGGAAATGTAAATAAAAAAATAAGTGATACTTAAGTGTCACCATATTTCCATTTTCACTTTTATCGTAAAAAATGTTAAATTCTTAATTCATGCAAGAAACGAAAAAAATACGGCTTGAAATGTTACCTTTCAGAATATGTATACATGCAATAAATTTCAGTCACGTGTGAAATGAAATCATGTGTTCAAACAGCACCTACAAGATGTTTTCCAACTCATAGCAGATAATTAGAGAAACATAACTTATGAGGAAAAAAATTAATGACTTTATAACACACACACATGCACATGCGCGCACACACACACACATACACACACACACACATACATACACAAGGGTTGCGATGGATAAATTGTCATCTAAATTACGCCAAAATGAAAATAACACTGTCATCTCATTTTAACAGCTATATTTAGTAACATTACAAAAAAATAAATTGAAATACTAAAGAGTAAATTTAGTCAATAAAATCGCCATTAGCTTCAGCTACAAAAAGCACAAAAAACAAAAACAACGTTGCTAAAACTAGTTAAAAAATAATTAAAATGGTGGATGACCATAAAACAGTGCTGAAAAAATGGCAGAGGTCACAATGGGACAAAAAAAAAAGTCCCCCCACCTCCGTCGGGGTTTTCGGAGTAAGACGCACCGGCCCTGATTACTACGTGATAAGCCAGCTGCAAACTGACATGAACATCATCCTGAATCTGTTGTTGAAGGATCAGATGTTATCATCCTTGGGGATTTTTCTATCAACACAGATCGAACAATGCAGGAAAATCGCCTAGATTATTATCAAGGAGAAAAATAAAAAAAAGTTTGGATATTGATTGATATGAGTATGCCTTGTGACAAAAAAACATCTCTGCGAAAGCTTTTGGAAATATTAAGCAAATACAAAAACCTGGAGATTGAAATAAAAAAATAAGTGGCGCTTAAATACTAAAACTGTTACTATTGTGGCCGGAAGTTTGAGTTTTGATGAAGAAATGACACACAAAAAAAAAAAAAAAATGAACAAAATCTCTGATGAACGATCTATCCAGGAATGCCAAAATAATAGTTCCAACAAACGCACAAACGAATTCCTGCTATGAACTATGTCCATTTAGGTCATTTTTGTTGGTTAATAACTTTGTTTTACTTAAGTGGAAACAACAAAAAATTAGATCAAGTATAGCCCATTGCTTTCAACTCTTCACATTTTATTTCATCTCTTATTTTCCTTTTGTAAAATGTCCTCTCAATATATTTGTTAATATTTCTTTGTTCAAAGTCTATGTTGTATTTTTCCTTTGGACTTACACAAGTCCACCAAAAATTGTTTGTGGGTCAAATGTATCAGGTGCATAAAAATCTCATCAAAAGTGTTGAAGCTGGCAACAAGGTGCAAAGAGTTGTTCTCCTAACATTTAGCATCAGTTATGGCAGGCAGGAAAGGTTCTCTATTAAATGAAAGCAGTTTTGTTTTAGAAGCATTCAAATTTTCAAGCCATCACTTACCTTAGTGAAGCACTGATTAGCAGTCCTTTTCAAGAGTAGTTACTTTGTCAAATCAATCACACTTACTATTAAGACAGGAGTAAATAGTTATGTCATCAGCATCAATACCTAGCTAGGAATGGATGACATTGAGAAGGTCATTGATGAAGATTTGATAAATGAAGTAAATAAGTCAAACATTACAACTAGGCTGTCACAAATTTTACTTATTCACCAAAGAAACGTTATCCTGATATTATGTTGATAAAACATTCTCCTAACCGATATCTTTTTGCTGTCATCAGCATTTAAGTACCTCAGCTACAGACATGGAAGTTTGCTTTGAATTCTTCACATTTAATTTCATTTTTTATTTTCCTTTTATTTACATCACTTACCTTAGTTAAGCACCGATTAGCAGTCTTTTTCAAGAGAAGTTACTTTGTCAGACTTATCGGACTTGTTACGAAGACAGAAGTAACTAGTTATGTCATCAGCACCAATACTGAGCTGAGAATTGATGGCATCAGTTTATGACGTGGAAAGAATAAACTGAATCAACTACTCGGTCAGCTGCTTGGGAAGATGCTTACCTGTGTCCTGTAAGACACTTTTTCTCCCTTGAATCTATCTTACATATTTATAAGTCTAGCATTCTTCCTCGCTTTGTATAATGCTGACATATCTGGTCTGGTGCTCATGAAAATGCATTTGCATTAGCCCGGTATTTACCAAACCTCCCCACAAGACCGGATGAGGCACAATTTATGTGTGGGGCTAATCCGAGCTGGTGGGCTCGGGCAAAACTTCCCAGTAGATCTCGCATACAAGATGTCAGGTTTGTCAACTTCCTCAAACGAGAATCTGCTCCGCGACTGTCAATTCTTGACAAAGTCCTAAGAAGTATCTGCGATGTTATTGTTCTGAGCTTGCATAAAATTAAAAAAATTAAATCATTATCTACTGTTTTCTTAATTCTTTTAATGTTCTCTCTCTTTAAAAGTGTTTTATTTTTCTCATTCTGTAGCACTCAGTAAATGCTTGTGTCTTAGCTGTTGGAAATTTTGGGTACCCTGGTGTACCCTGGTGTACCCTAGTGAGCCAGCCAAAATGAGCTGACTCATTTTATAGTTCACCAATAGAAGGGTTAACCAATCAGAAGGCTCAAAATATTCAATGCGACGTGTATAAAGGCGGCCATATTTTTCCCGAATATTCACTGCCAGCCTTTGATATCGAAAACTGAAGAATTACGGAACAGCTGCTGGTGGTATTGGCGATATAGTCAGATTCAGTAGAGTGTCTGACTCCTGAGTGTTAATCTTTAACGTTGTTTCATTGAACAGATTACGTACTGCGCTGTATTCTATATTCATAGACTATGGTGAACATGGTCAACATTAGCGGCTTTATTGCCTTGCTTGGGGGAAATTATTTAAAAAAAAAAATTATTTTTTTTAAAAATAATAATTATTAGTAGTAGTAGGACAACAGAACAAATTCTAATTCCAAATTGATTTAATTTCCAATTTCTTGCAAGATTTGTTATTTGATGGGTAAATAAAGAATTAGATGCTATTAGGTCGGTGCAAAAATAATATCGTTTTTTGTCGTTGAAAACTACGTCAAAAAACGATATTATTTTTGCACCGACCTAATACTTTACAGGAGTTGAATCCATTGACATAAAACAAGATCTAGTATCAAAAGGGCCAAATTGACAACTGGTTAAAATGTCTCAAATGACAAAAAACTTTATTCTGTAGGCCTATATAAAGAATAGAAAAAAAAAAAACAAGAAACAGGCAACCATAACTGGAACGAACGAATCGTTTAGGGAGAAAATAGGAAATTGTGGAGAGTCATAATCCATCACGTCAGAAAGAGATGCGAGGCATAAAAGAAGTCAACTGAATGTCCTAGAATTTGTTCATGTACAAACGGTTTAATAATGTGAGACCCTAAAAAAAAAAAACAACATGCGTGAGAGTAGTGGCAAAAATCGCCCGTGTCTGTGGACTGTGTCACAAAGGCATCATAGCGACCCACTACTATTCCCCTTTTTACATGCAGTAGTGAAGCGCTGCCCTGCGGTTGCAATTCCCAGGCCTGGTCTACTTAATTGGTGCTCTGTCTCGCCCGAAGACGAAAAACGACTGATCTTTGCCAAAAAGCCGGTCTGAACAAAGAGAGTCGACCAGGAGGAGAAATACAAAGATGGCGAATGTTAGATAAGACAGAGAGCAGTGAAAAAGAAGAAAAAAAAAACGAAACAAAAAAAAACAGGGAAGATTATGAAATGAATGACGAGCGAAATGACAGGTGTGGTTCGGGGTGGGTAAGTATTTCGCTAAAGATAAAAGATCAAAATAGGATCACGAGTACTTACTTGGCTGGTCTTTTCAAAGATTTGTCGAGTGTGAAAGGCGTTGGGCGTTAGAGACTTCAAGTACCTGTCAAACAGAGAAATCCCTTTTAGATATCTTAAAAAAACAAAAACGTATGCAAAAACGAAAACAAGCTTGATGAGAAAAGATCAAAGACAAATTAAATTTGATTTAATAATCTTTTCATGAATATTTTTTAATTTCCTTTTTTTTTTTTTTTTTTTTTTTTTTCGCATTCCATATTACTAGTTTATTACGAGTGATTAGAACGTTCGATTTTCCGACCGCTAGACCCGGGTTCGAATCTACCCAGGCTCGTTTCGTCAGGAAGGTGATTTCGTAGGGTGGCGATCGTACATGAACAAATTCTAGGACATTCAATTGACTTCTTTTATGCCTCACATCTCTTTATGACGTGATGGATTATGACTCTCCACAGTTTCCTATTTTCCCCCTAAACGATTCGTTCGTTCCAGTTATGGTTGCCTGTTTCATGTTTTTTTTTTCTTCCGAATATTAAACCCTCGAATGTCGAAATGTTGAAATTTGAAATCCCAAATTTATAAAATCCCGAAAGATCAGAATCCGGAAATTTAAAATCCCGAAAAACAGTCTTAGTCAGAAATTTAAAAAAAAAGGAAAATATCTTTATTTCTAAACATTTACAAAATAGCGTTTAAATAGTGTTTATAGATTTTAAACATTCAGAATTCATTAAAAAAATCAAGCCAGTATATGGCATAGGCGATGCTCATGTCGGTGTTTATCGCATCATTGGAAAGTTTAAAAAAGAACAGCGTCACTTAGAAAAGGAATGTGAACGCATTTACCTAGGAGAGTCTTGCCCGAAAAGAACATAAAAATGTGTTTTATCGACTTAAAAGACTTAATAATAGAGTTAACGATCATGAAAACCAAAAGATCTTATAGACTATCATAGGGCACTTGCTCATAATATTTCATTATAAATTATTCATATAATCTGGTTTTATATTTTTTAATGAATTTTGAAGGTTTCAAATGTATAGACACTATTTAAACGCTATTTTGTAAATACATTCTGGTTTTCAAATATTTTTCATACATTCAGGATTTCAAATTTTGGGATATTAAAATTCAAGATTTCGACATTCAAGATTTTAAGACTCGGGATTATAAACCAAACCCGACTTCATGATGTTATAGAACTGGAGGGGTGACCCCAGCGTGCGTCATCGTTTGAAAGTGCCTGGAAATCATACTACGGTTTGATCCAAGCTTTGTAAGGGAAATTGAGTAGATGGGACAGTTTGCAAACCGTCGACGACACAATCAACGTGACTGAGGGTTTGAACGTTCTGGCCTTTCGCACACCATTAAGTGCCATCTCCCCGAACCTAAGCAGAGGTGCAGTATAAATTACGGGTGGTCTCTATGGGGGTCGAAAAACACAAATGTGCCTGAGCAGCGATTGGCTAGTTGACATGAAGCTGTTGTTATCTGAATACTGGAAAAGGTGATTTGGCCTAACGTTACTTTATAACATTCATGTGCAATCTCTTTTCTCCTGACCCCTCTTGGGAAACTCGGGTGCTGTGAGGTTGGATGTGTGGATGGTGCAATGCATAATGCATAATCGGAGAGACGAGTTCGAATCCCCGTTGGGTTTGTTATATTCGTATGAAAAGTATGAATTCGCCGCTTCCTCCCAAGCGATTAGTTAATTAGTAACACTTATTATCACTATATCATTACTATCTCCCTTCCCAACCCCCAAATTCATTATAATCTAAAATTATTTCCTGGCTTTAAATAATTTGCAAAGGGTTGATAAACCGTAAAAAAAAAACCGAATCAATCTTCTCCAAAATTGTCACTTTGCGGGACAGATTCCGAACAGGATGCTTCCCAAACCATTACAATTAGACCTTTCAAGTCTAGGGTCAGTCGATATCTTACATAATCCTTATAATATACACTTAAATTCTACAACCTTAAAACAATCTCATTCACAAACCCTATAACATGAGTTTGTCTTTGGCCTTATATTCTAAGACCTTAAAACAATCTCATGCACAAACCCTCTAAAATTAGTTTCTTTTTGGCCTTTTTATAAAACCTCCAAATAATCTCATTCACAAACCCTCTATCATGACTTTGGCCTTATATTTTACAACCTTAAAACAAGCCATTAACAAACCCTCTAACATAAGTTCTTCTTTGGCCTTATATTTTACAACCTTAAATCAAGGTCATTCATAAACCCTCTAAGATAAGTTGTTCCTTGGCTTTAAATTCTAAAACCTTAAAAAAAAGCTCATTCACAAACCCTCTAACATGAGTTGATCGTTGACCTTATATTAGGTGAACAGTAATAATTAAAATAATTCCTATCCTTTACTTTTCTAAATAAATGCTATGTTTATATTTTTTTCTCGGTGTACACATTTAACCATTCATTAACACACATAAGTAGGTTCTTTGCTTCTGTCTATATTTCTGAGATTATAACTATTTACTCTATTTACATTGTTCGGGTTTTTATCCCCATTTTCGTTTCAGCCGTTGTTCGCTCAGGCCGTCTACCTGTGATATTTGAAAGAAGGCCGGAACATACATCGGCCGAAAACTTTGTGAATATGGCAACAAAGATATGGGCAACTTTCAGAAAAATGTGAATGGGTTCTTCGCCGTTTCTTTCTGCTTCTTCTGGCTGAAATTGAATCCAACAGTTCCTCGTTCCTCATTATGTGCCCTAGAAATTCCAACTCGTAACCATATATAAGAACGAATAAACAGAACCAATTTTAACTTCCAGCTGAGGTACTCTGCGTTTCCGTTGCATGTTTCGTCGTTTGGAAAATCGCAAATCCATGTCCGTAAATAACCTAAGTCGGGGATTACTCCCTTCACAATAATGCAGACATCTAAAGTCGGAGATTATGGTATTTAAAAAAATGCTAATGTTAACATTAAAGGTAATGTTAGATGTTTCCTTATAAGGAAACATTCATCGTTCATTGACCGAGCAGCCAGTGGTGCTGTCGTTGGAAATTTATAAAATCTTTCTCTTGAAACAATTTTTCAGGAAAATACCTTTCTCAAGTTCAGTAACTATTTTAGTATTGATGTGGTTTCTTTCCTAGCCTTTTGTTCAAAGTAGTGGGGAAAATCATTATCTTGATCATGTCTTTATTTTCTCTTTGATTTATATGTGCTATTCATTTTAGTTGTTGCTGCTGTTGTAAGTCTTCAAATGATGTGGTTTCTGTTATCTGCTAGAGTTCTTTAAGTTTACAAGGTTCAAAGAAGGATGGCTTATTAGAGAGGGGTTCTTCCTTATGCTCAAAGTTGTGTAGAATGTCAGTATCTTGATTAAGACATTATTTTCTCTTTGACTTACATGTTCTATCCATTTTAGTTGTTGCTGCTGCTGAAAGTCCTCAAGTGATGTGGTTTCTGTTATCTGTTACAGTTTCTGCTGCTTCTTTGTGCTTCTCTATTGCCGGAACACTGTGTTAGAAGAAGTGTGCTTCTCGCCAAGAACTGTTGTATTCAGTCGTTCAAAGTCGTTTTTAAACATTGCAATAGAGAAAGCGGATGTTTAGAGCTGACAGTTTAGATATTTCTGAACGGGTTTGGCGCCATGTATGGCATCCATATTTCGATCTGACGAGGCTAATTAATATCATGACTCAAATTTTCAGGCCTTATGGCTATTTCCCTTGTTGGGCGTAACTACCTCTCGTGAAGTCTATTCTATATTCACCCCCTTGTCTCCTATACTAAATTTCTTATAATTGATCCACAACCCGAGGTATTTGAAGTGTTTAGTATTTACTAATTTCACACTGTGAATTTTTATGCTGGGATCAAGAACACTCACGTTTCAATCCAATCATAGCTTCTGTCATAGAAATTATTGTTTGTTAAACCTCTGAGCCCTACTTTAACCATTCTATCTGAGCTCCCGAGTCAAAATTCGAAAATACTTGGTATATAATGTTTCACGGTAGATATAATAATAGTTACAAGTGTTTACTTACCGTTCAACCGGTAGCTGGGCATTAAGTCATTTTTTTCTACCACCGTTCAACCGGTAGCTGGGCATTAAGTCATTTTTTCTACCACCGTTCAACCGGTGGCTGGGCATTAAGTCATTTTTTTCTGCCACCGTTCAACCGGTAGCTGGGCATTAAGTCATTTTTTCTACCACCGTTCAACCGGTGGCTGAGCATTAAGTCATTTTTTTCTACCACCGTTCAACCGGTGACTGGGCATTAAGTCATTTTTTCTACCACCGTTCAACCGGTGACTGGGCATTAAGTCATTTTTTCTACCACCGTTCAACCGGTGACTGGGCATTAAGTCATTTTTTTCTACCACCGTTCAACCGGTGGCTGGGCATTACTTCATTTTTCTCTATCACCCGTAAAGCGGTAGTCAGAGCTCAAAGGGTTAAATGTATTCTTTTTGCTTAAATATTCTTTTTTTTTTTTGCGGTCTTTCTTGCTGGAAATTAATCGTTAACATCCGTTACCAATCTATGGGACCTGAAGTGTCTTAATGAGAGATGTGCTTACCTTCATAGACGTAATTGAACCTTGACTTCCATGTGAACTCCTTCGCTGATCAGTCTAAAAATGCTGGGTCATACGGCGGTTACTCTATATAAGGATGACGCAGGTTCGAACCCTGACGAAAGGCATATTATTAAAAACTCTATAAAAGCCCAGACCAGTAGACGCCAATTAATCTGTTAAAAAAAAGACACAAATTTCTATTCTAAAACATTTGTCTACTAAACGAATTTAGTTAATAATTGCACAGGTAAAAATGGCACAGGTAGAAATGGCACGGGAAAAAATGACTGAAGTGGGAAAATAGAAAGAAATGGCACAAAGCGAAAACATACAGGAAAACAAATGAAATGCACAATTCAGTAAATTCTGCATATATATATATATATATATATATATATATATATATATATATATATATTAGGTTGGTGCAAAAATAATGTCGGTTTCGACGTACTTTTTAACGCCAAAAACCGACATTATTTTTGCACCAACCTAATACATATATATATATATATATATATATATATATATATATATATATCGAACTAGTAACTCTCTAATCAGACGTCAGTTGACTCCTGGTTCATTTGCTATCAGTGGATCTATCACAGCCCCGCCATGGAAGTTATAGCAAGGAATAAAGGAGAAGTGATTTGTTCCCAAGGGTACATGTATAAAAAATAGATTGCAAGATCAATTACTATCAGATGGAGATGTCTTAAGAGGTGCCATGACCACCAGCCTTGACATGACTGATTCCTGTAGCAGCTAAAAACTACAACTCCAGCTATTGAAACAAAACATTTCATTATTATTTACATTTATTTTCGTATTTTCCCAATGAAAGATGACCCAGTATACATGTTAGTACTTCATATGTCCATTCCACGAAGTCGTTCCTTGCAGATTGACTACAGATTCTCGATTGGATTTAAATCAGGAGAGTTTCCGGGCCAGTCTATAGTACTTTGATTTGCTCATCTGTAAGGCTTGCCAGTGTGTGCAGCCTTACAAATTTTCGTACGCTTCCTTGGAGTAACGTCTATCGCAGATAATGACCGTAGGACAACTAATCGACAGCCGAGACATTAGTGTCTGGGCGTGATGAAAATATGCTGCAATCACGGATGACGTAATATTTTTCAAGCTCAAACAAATTTCATCATACACTCCGAAAATAGATCCATATTACTGCGCACCATTCCAAATGACGTAATCTAAGGAAAAAATAGAAATCGATTACATTCTGTCACTCTAGTGGGTGTAAAACTGGCCATATAGCGAAAGAAAGGAAACTAAAGCGGTTGTTTCAATTGATTTGTACAATGGTGTAGTTTGACGAATTGCTTCAATTTATGTTTAAATAATGAGTAAATATTTATGCCGCACGGTAATGGAGGCGCAAGTTCCAACTCTGCCGAAGTACGCATTATATGTTGAAAAACATTAAAAAAAATTAAAATAATTAATTACAGCTAGCTACTTACACTAGCAAATAATATCTGTAAAATTATATAATTTAACATATAACTAAGTGCTGAGAATTTCCACCCTTATAAAGTTTTCAATATACGACTAGAGCGATAATTTCTAATAAAATAGAAGTAAAAACTTTCAATATTTATCGAAGGTTAACTCAGAGTATCATCTTATTTGAATTATTCACCATTTTTTGTTTAGTTTTTAGTTCTTTTAATTTACCTGGATTGTCTGAATTTCTGACATGGGTACTGAGTGTCTCTCCCGTGAGTTCTCTGCATTTAAAACTGCATGTCTCGTGGATTCAACAAAAAAGCCAAATGTACATTTGAAGTCAAAATTTACTGGATAAGAATATTCAATTAACATTTAAAAGTGAAAAATGTTGAATTATCTTCCAAGTAACGAGACCAAAACTCCCAAATCCGAGTGCTAATAAAAAAAAACTTACTGGCAGTTGATATAATGGTCAAAGACACACACAATGAGAAAGTGTTCCAGGTAACGAGACCAAAACTCCCAAGTCTGAGCGGTAATAATAATAAAAAAAAAACATAACTTACTGGCAGTTGATATAATGCAAGGTCAAAGACCTACACAATGATAAAGTGAAATTGTAAGTGATTGGGTATTTAGAGCATTATGAGAACGAGTAGAATAGATATCTGTTGACCATCGATTTAAAGAGACCATGAGTATATTTATCAGACAATTCGCACGGGAGTTTGTTTCACTAAGTAAAATTTCTGGGGGAAGAAGCTCTCTGGATTTAACATATCAAAGGATCACTAAGGGAATTGGGATTGTTTCGTCGCCCTGAACCCAACATGGCGGCTCCTAGCGATGAATATATATATATATATATATATATATATATATATATATATATATATGTGTGTGTGTGTGT
The DNA here is from genome assembly GCA_963932145.1 of Acanthosepion lycidas. Classification (NCBI taxonomy): domain Eukaryota; kingdom Metazoa; phylum Mollusca; class Cephalopoda; order Sepiida; family Sepiidae; genus Acanthosepion; species Acanthosepion lycidas. The sequence continues at coordinate 15,490,142 of OZ010598.1, forward strand.
GTGTGTGTGTGTGTGTGTGTGTGTGTAAATATATATAAATGTATAGAGAAATCGGGAAACTCAGGGTCAGTCTTCGATAAGTATTGTGAACTTGTATTTCTTCTGATTCAGTAATTAATTAACCGGGCACTTTATGGGCTGATATGATGAATTCTAAGATTTTACCCACATCAGTAGGTGGCTTTATTATTATTATTATTATTATTATTATTATTATTAATGTTTGTGTGTTATGTTTCCTGCTATGTATCCACTAGAGCCGGTTCCAAACAATAGTCCTTAGGCCCTATAGGAGAATTGTCATTTAATTGATAGCACGTTTCTTATTATATGGGATATTTCTAGTAGGGCGATATTCTGGGCAGCCTCAATGTTGATGTTCCCTGGGACACTGTTAGTAAAATTGTCCATTCTTTTTCTCACGAGGATCAGAGTTCCGATTACTATTGGTACAGTATCAGTCTTCATTCCTCACATACTGTCAATCAAGATCTCCAGCTCCTTGTATTTGGACAATTCCTCGATAATTTTCATGGAGGTGTTTCATTCACATGCTATATCAATAAGCATACACTTCCAGAATTTCTTGTCTTTTATGATAACATCAGATCTGTTAGCTTTTATTTCCCTATCAGTTTGAATTGGCATGTCCCAGAGGATAGTTGCATCGTTATTGTGACACTATTTAGCTATGGTAATTGGCTAACTAATTAAGCATAGAAATTAAAAACGAGAAATACGAGAAAGGCGAGAAATTAAAAACGAGAAATATGAGAAAGGCGTGAAAGAGCTAAAACGAAAGACATACCGAGCGACATTATTTTTTTTAACAAAAGAAAAATGGGTAAAGATTTTATTTCCATTTAAGAAGAAAGATATTTGTTCGCAGAAGATAGAAAATTCGTAAAAGAAGCGGGTTTCGGATTCTGTCAGAATTAATTAATTAATGTCATGACGCGACAAGGAAAACAGAATTCTAAAAGATAAACAAAACTGGGCCAAGCATGCGACCGGGAAGGAATTTCAGTGAGACCACCCTAAAAGATTAGCCACTAATTATCTTTCGGAGATATCATTTGGTTTTGGTTCTTGTGTCTAGAACTAGACCCATCTGTTGTATGTCCGGATCTTGTCATGATGAGATTGAATACTAAGGGAAACAGAATACGGATATAGAATAAGAATCTACCACACGCGTAGCAATAATAAAAAATTCAATTCGGTCAGCTGCATAAAAGCAGAATTAAATCGGAATTCGGCTATCTTTAAAAAATCGACGAGGAAAGCCATCGTTACTACCTGTTCAAACTGTTAGCGACAGACTTTCTGTCACCGCGAACACGCATCTGGGAATGCGATGATATTGAGACGGGAAAGACAAAATATTTAGTCTCCAAATGGAAATGACCACCCAGTTAACTGTTTTGTACTATTCCTCTAATGAATTCCAGGTGACCCCAAGTTAAGATAAAAATTTAATAGCCGCGATATGCGATTCATAAGAATTCTGGCCGATAGAAAAGAAAGAAAGAAAACAGAAGATAATTTTTTTATTTGGGTGATAATTGTAAACTGAGGCCACACCTACACTGCCGAGCGTTCATTGGCTGCGTGGTGGCGTGAGTGATGGGCGAAGGTGAACATATAAGAAAGATGAGAAATTTGTTGACGCCCACTGAATTGGTATGAGATACCAATATGAGAAAGGAAGAGTTTAGGAGGATAATTCTCCTCCGACCTCTCCTCACAGAAGGGGGAGAACCCCTCTGAAACAGAAAGTAATTGACTTCCAAAAATGGGAAGTGATAAATTTTCCTGTCCAAAGACAATCCTTATTAGGGATTTGGAATTATCGAAGAACCCAAATCACGACAAGCCCCAACCCGGTTTGGTCGGCGTCCATATAAACGAACGACCCCAGAGTTTGAGAGACAGTTTAGTTTCCGACACAGTTTCAGAAAGAGTCCCTGTTGAGCTCGGAGACCGGCCTCGCAGGAGCTGACCTAAAGATTTCCACGCATTCCGACTTAGACTTCTAACCAAAAGCAATTTTTTTTTAATGAAGAACGACTTAGACTTACACCACCAAAGCAAGTTTTAACGAATATCGCCTGTAGATACCAAAAAGCAGTTTATTGAAAAATAACTTAAGATATCAAGACTCGCTTAAGAAACGCAAAAATGTCACGAATCCATAGAAGCAGGTTGGGAGAAAGACGCAGTTCTGTATTTAGCAAACAGATATAAAGATACTTGTTATTTTTTCAACACATTTGAACCTTTTGAATTTGTTTTATTATTTTTCTTTTACATACACTTGTGCGGTGTCACCTTTGCCCCGGATTCAGCTTGTACTACGGCCCGACGCGTGATTGATTTCGTCTACCTAAGATCAAATCACAACGTGGATAGGTTAGACTAGAGATCAAAGCAGTTACTTCGATAACAAGACGTTGGAGGCGAGCTGGGAACGACAAAGCTGATATCGAATCTAACCAGACATCGACTGCGACCAAGACAACTAGAGGGGTTAGTGTCCCACATGGATCCGTGGTCACCTAGATTTCCATCCGAACCAGCCAAGGGTTAGATCGTCACAGATGGTACTGCAATCAGCCCAGAGTTAGAGTGGGTCACATTATTTTGTGTAACTCTATCTGGTTGATGCTCATACCATCTCTCAGTGGTTTTGATTTTGTGCTTCTTGTATATCTTCCAGTGCACATATGTCGCTACCTTGTCATATCTCTGGGTATATTTATTTTTTGCAGGTTCTGGACATCCTGATATAATATGGTCGACAGTTTCTTTATATTTTCTGCAGATCCTGTATTTCGGGTTAGTTGTATCCTTGATTATGTCACAGTGATAGGATGTGCTTGCGAGGCTTTGGTTCTGAGCTGCCATAATTAGGCATTTTATACACATTTGATATATATATAGTGTTATGCGACCATACCCATAATAACATAATGGACTATTCCATACGTAATAAATACTGCTCCTCAATAGGAAGCAGGGAGTTCCGTCTGAAGTCTAGAGTTCAGACTGAAGTCTGGAGTGAAGTACGTCAGGAGTCAGTCAGTCAGAGCGAACGAGTCAGTCAGTCGAGTCAGAGGCAGTCCGATACAGAGTCGCGTTCAGACAATTACTACTAAACACTTTTAGTTCGTACTAACCCTTTCTACTTCTCTGTATATATTCCTGTTTGTAATATATCTGTGTTATTCTATATCCGTATTTGAGTTCTTCTTTATTGGTTCTACCTTGGACTATCACCGTGGTACAAGGAACCGGACCATAGAATATAGGAAAATGGTGTATTTAGACAAGTAATCATCTAAACATGTTTTATTAAAAAGAAAAAGTCTTTCTGATTAAATTTAAATTGCATTTTTGACAGTTTGAGAATATCAGCTACTGTAAACTTCAATGTCTGGAAGGCGCGATGAATATCAAAGGAAAACGAAAAAATGTAAAACCTATTTTTCTGTAAATAATAATAATAGTAATAATAATAATAAATCTTGGTCGTGTTTCGCAATGTCAGGCTCTATATCTGTCGAACATTGGCCTCATCAGCCATCAGAGATCCTGCACAAAAAGAGAGTAAAATAATCTGCGAGGAGATGTTTTCTTTTGTGTATGTGACGTCCTTGACAAATGATTAATGGCTTACTTTCCGTTCGGCGCGAGGGTGAAGCCGAAAGTGAGGGTATTTTGTTAAAAGCTTTATCTTTTGAAATAGACACCAGTATTTCTGTTGGCTAGCGTCGTTGCTGGATAGAATCCTATGGCAGGTGTGGTTGATCGTAACGCGTTTCCTGAACGTATGAGCGGGAATAACAAAAGAAAAACCAAAAATATATCTAACACACACACGCGCGTATATATATATATATATATATATATATATATATATATATATATATATATATCACAATAGATTAATTTGACCAAAATTGCATATGAGCAATGATGTATTGATTCTTATTGCTTGAACTTCTATTTCTATCACGTAATTTCTGACTGCATCTATGCATATAACATCTGTATGGTATAAATACAGGTCGCTTTAAAACCTTTCTCCCCTCTCTTTCTCTCCCTCTCTTTCTCTCCCTACATATATAGAGAGCCGAGTTCGAATTCCAGTCGAATCCATTACATTCACTTACGTGCTAATAACCTTGGGAAAGGTGTGGATCCTCTTCTTCTCCCTTCAGCTATAGGTAAATAGCAGGACAGACTGGGTTCTATAGCCTTGGATGGCAACTGGTCAAGGAGAAGGACAACTCTGAATTCAAAACCTGCGGAGGGTCGTTTGGGGACCTTGTGGCATGTAGTGCACCAGGTCTCTGTATTCGGACCTTCAAAAAGTGTGGAAGGTGTTGCCCGAATCCTTCACCACTATAATCACATCTCATGTGCTGTTGTCGGGATGTTGGGTTCCTAGGAACTGATCTGCTTCACCTTCATACGTCGAATTCGACGGGAGAGTCGAATATATATATATATATATATATATAAAAGTGAACATTGAAGTAAGCACACAGAGGCGATAGGCTGTTTCATGGTAGACGGAATCGTCAGGCATGACGATTGCATCCTAGCATGAAACAGCTTGTCGCCAATAAGTGTTGACTTCAATGTTCACTTTTGTATTTACACACGCTCGATCTCTGATATTGAGCACTTTATCTAATAAATATAGCACACCTTAAGAGTATATTTCTTCATATATATATATATATATATATATATATATATATATATATATATATATATATATATATGTATATATTGTACAAGCCGAAATTAGTGGGAAGCGCTCAATATCAGTGACAGAGCTAACATATTTAGTTGTATGGATATGAATTTGTGACCCTGGGTTTCACCCTTTTGTGATCATCAGACAAAAGGTCACAATCTCATATAAATACAACTGAATATATATATATATATATATATATATATATATATATATATATATATATATATATATATATAGTCGGATGCGTACTATCCTGAATGGCGATGAGCCAGTGAATTGCAACCATCGTTATCTTATCAAAATTTGCTTTTTTTGCTACCCACTTTTAAATACATTACAAATTAAATTAAACACAACTGACTATTAAAGGATGAAAACATTTCACTGATTTTGACATCATTGTGGGGCCATTTTGTTATCATCCAATTTCGTGAATTTGTTCTGCACATTCTCTCTAGAACAAACATTATAAAATTCGCTATTTTTTACCTATAATGTTGAATGTGTTAAATTTCTTCGATTTATAGCAAGAAAAATCTCAAATTGGTTTTAAATGTTTCCGCAAATCATTGTTGATTTATTTAAGATGAAATGTTCTACTATGACATGTATCTAATTTGTATTTAGATAAATTGTATTTATGTCAATTCTTCTCTTTGAGTTGTTCAACTATAATGCATATGATCAATTATTGTATCTAATTAGGATACAATAAAATTTGTATTTTATATGAATACTACCTTATATAGTAGAGTGGGCATCCCATATCGTAGAATCGGAGGTAGAGGCGAGACTTTTGAAAAGACCCTGCGTGGATTATTAATGTTATAATTCCAAGTTTTGCAACAGGACTGTTTCAGTTAAAAAATTATTCACCGTTTTAATAAACAAAACCTAAAGTTCATTTTAAAAATTGCTTCAAAATATTGTTGATTTATTTAAAATGGAATAATCTATTATGACATGTCTCTAATTTGTATTTAGTTACATTGTATTTCTTTTCAATTTTTCTAGTTGAATTGGTCACCTATATTGCATATGATCCATTATTGCACATAATTAGGTTACAATGAGATTTTTATCTTATATGAATACTACCTTATGGAATTTGATGGGATAACGAAACACTTGCACTGGTCTTGTATATATCTATCTATCTTTCTTTCTTTCTTTCTTTCTTTCTTTCTTTCTTTCTTTGTCTCTCTCTCTCTCTCTCTCTATATATATATATATATATATATATATATATATATTCATGTGTGTATGCAAATATATTGATATAATAGGAAAGAATTGTTAGATTGATGATCTAAAGTTCTTTATTATTTTTTTTTTATTTAAAAAAAAAAAAAACAGTGCTGGATACACAAGTAGAGCCTAGATTATAATTTTAAAAAAATATGATTCCATCGTGACTCCGAAATTACTAATTAATTCCAATATTAAAGAGAGTATTCACCAACTTAAACAAGCAGACCATCCAGAAGAGATGCTGGAGATTCCGAAGTCGTTTGGAGGCCCTGCTTCTAGAAAATAGCAAATATATTGAATAAATCTACTCTTTCGTATTTCAAGATATTTCGTGCAATTTTGGTAAATATATCTGTTAAGATGAGGTGTCAATGCTATTTTCATTTTTGCATCATTTATTCGACAATTTATCCATCGCACCCCTACATGTCTGGGTGTGTGTGTATTCATGTAAACTTATATATTATATATATATATATATATATATATATATATATATATATATATATATATATATATATCCAGGTACGATGAGAACGAATAGAGTACACTTCCAACGTTCATACCATCTAATTTAAATTTACATAATTTACTATTTACATAGTAGAGCATTATATTTTTTTTAAATGAGGTGTATCTGGCTTTTGAAATCAAATTAATCGTTCACTCACCAGTAATTTACAATCGCCTGAGGAAACACATCGTTATTCGTTGAAACACGACAGCAATTGTGTAACGATTCTTACATATTTTGTTGTAATATCATATATCTTATATATAAATTACAGTGTATGTGTGTTTGTGCGTGTGTGTTTCAAAGCAACTCTTCCCCTCCCACTGGTCCGATTTCAATGATTCCTTACTCATTCAAAAGCCCAACAACCTTAGGCTCAGTGAACTATTTTTGTTGAGCTCAGATTCAGGGTTGCTAGATTATGCGAGGTTGAAAATATATATTAATATAACACAAGGGCCATTATCGTTGCTTTCATGGTTCAAGGGGAGTAACTCTTATTTTCCTTTTGTATTCAAAATTGCAGTGCACGTTTTATTATAAAATAGCTTAAAGTCACCCTATCGGGCAGAATTTATGCTAGCTCATCTGGAGAACTCTTGGTTCGGCCATCATTAAAATAGCTAGGGAGGAGTAGATGTGATAAGCATCAATAAACTAAAGAAGAACTCAAAATTGATCGCTACTTTTAAGTACTGAATTAATGTTTAAGCTTGCCTTTTAAAAGTTCAATGATAATTCTTCTGCAGCCACATAATTAAAAGATGATTTGATGTACATAGACCCTAATTTTCCGTACAGACAATTATTTTTATTTAATATGTGACAGAACAGGAGACAATTTATAAGATAGAATTAATATAGTGTAAAGATGGGAAAATAGAAATTAGAATTAGTTATACATTCAACATTTGAAGAGTTAGAGAAACCTAATTTCTAAATAAGTAATACCAACATTATGGAATCTATATGAACCAATGCGAAATTATCCACCTAATTCTGGGGTTAAAAGAAAAAAAAACTCCAACTCTAGTAATTTATTCGCGATGTTTAGTCGTTCCCCCCACTAGAACGAGATGTGACACAAGGTCGGTTTAATGTGTGAACCCGAGCGCGTCCACTCGGGCAGGGACAAAAATTCCCCTCAGCCCCGGAAACCGTCGGTTGTGCTGGCCTCGTTTGCGAGCACCGATCCCTCCCTCTTGTGCAATGGGAGGGCGCGGACCGGGCAGCTGTTCCCCAGGGCTGGGAACCTCTTCAGTATTATTTTCCTCAGTTGCCCATCTGTCCTTTGACAGAGAAGCCCCTGAGCGCACTCTGTCCAAGGACAGAGACGCAACTGAGAGATGATTAATAATGCGCGTACACCCCTCGAAGGAGGGTGAGCACGCCGCTAGTAATTTATTCGCTAAATGCGCAATATCTCTATTATATATTATCTATTTCTATGTGTTATCACTATTCAGGTTTAACTAATTTGCATACTATTTTTTTAAAAGTCTATTTCATTAATTAACTTTCATTATTCTTCTTTTATTCGAGGATTGTTTTGATTTTCATATCAAAAATAGTTCTCTTTAGAAATATCATCTTATATAGTGCAGAAACGTATTTGAAATCTGCATTTTACTTGGCCTTCAACAAGTTGGCATCTATTTGTAAAACTTTCTTTAAATATAACAAGCCAATTTAAGAATGAAATGTTCATTTAAAAATTTTATTTCAAATATTCCAAGTAGTGAATATATCTTACTTTGCGAAGCGATAGCGAGCGGGCGAAGCCTGCTAGTATATATATATATATATATATATATATATATATATATATATATATATATATATATATATATATATATATATATATATATTAAAGACAGCATAAATTATTTGTCGATTAATTTTAATGGCCAGGAGGAAATTTCGTGAGAAACTGTTAGGAATTAATTTTGGTTCAAGCTTTCGATTTTCTGAAGTGTTTATCAGGGTAGAAAATTGAATTTCCTTTTCGACGAGAATTTGTGAGTGTTAATATCTTGGTACCATGCGCAATCATGCAATTTACTTAAAGAGCGAAAAAATAAAAAACAAAAACGAAAAAAATAAATAAAAAATAAACAAACAAACAAAAATAAGTAAAATAAATTAACCCAAAGCAATAAATATATAAATGAATAATGTAAATAATAAACAAATCTACAAACACCTAACGCACATATAAACACAGTATTTATTCTCTAGAAATCTGGTTTGGTTTATTTTGTTTTACGGCATATCAACTTCAATGGATTATTTAATCCGGCAAGACTTTTGTTGCTGGTAATATTTTTTTTCCAAAATATTAATCTTTTAATTTTTTTCTCAAAATATAATGCTGGTAATGATTTTCTTTTTTTAAAAATGTACCTCTGGTAATAATCTATTGCTGGTAATGATTTTCTTTTTTTAAAATGTACCTCTGGTAATAATCTATTGCTGGTAATGATTTTCTTTTTTTAAAAATGTACCTCTGGTAATAGTCTATTGCTGATAATGATTTTCTTTTTTTAAAAATGTACATCTGGTAATAATCTATTGCTGGTAATGATTTTCTTTTTTTAAAAATGTACCTCTGGTAATAATCTATTGCTGGTAATGATTTTCTTTTTTTAAAAATGTACCTCTGGTAATAATCTATTGCTGGTAATGATTTTCTTTTTTAAAAAATGTACCTCTGGTAATAATCTATTGCTGGTAATGATTTTGTTTTTTAAAAATGTACCTCTGGTAATAATCTATTGCTGGTAATGATTTTCTTTTTAAAAAATGTACCTCTGGTAATAATCTATTGCTGGCAATGATTTTCTTTTTTTAAAAATGTACATCTGGTAATAATCTATTGCTGGTAATGATTTTCTTTTTTTAAAAATTTACCTCTGGTAATAATCTATTGCTGGTAATGATTTTCTTTTTTTAAAAATGTACCTCTGGTAATAATCTATTGCTGGTAATGATTTTCTTTTTTTAAAAATGTACCTCTGGTAATAGTCTATTGCTGATAATGATTTTCTTTTTTTAAAAATGTAACTCTGGTAATAGTCTATTGCTGGTAATGATTTTCTTTTTTTAAAAATGTACCTCTGGTAATAATCTATTGCTGGTAATGATTTTCTTTTTTTAAAAATGTACCTCTGGTAATAATCTATTGCTGGTAATGATTTTCTTTTTTAAAAAATGTACCTCTGGTAATAATCTATTGCTGGTAATGGTTTTGTTTTTTAAAAATGTACCTCTGGTAATAATCTATTGCTGGTAATGATTTTCTTTTTAAAAAATGTACCTCTGGTAATAATCTATTGCTGGCAATGATTTTCTTTTTTTAAAAATGTACATCTGGTAATAATCTATTGCTGGTAATGATTTTGTTTTTAAATAATGTACCGCTAGTAATAATCTATTCCTGTAATATTTTTTTTTTTGCTCAAAGATGTATTGTTGGTATTTTCCTTATCCCAAATATGTATTGCTGGTATTAAAAAACATTTTTACACTTTCATAATTTTTTTTTTTTTTTTTTTTACTGCAGTTTTGGGGTTAACTAATTGCCCATAGCAGACACCCTAACACGTGCTACCACCCCGTGTTAGGTTAGACCTGGGAACACCAGCAATTAAGAGGTGGTTCCATTCTCCTCAAAACCTCATGACTAGAGGCCTTAGTATGGGATGTAATTTATCGTCTCACCCAGGACGTGGATGCAAATCCTTGTGCACATTAATTGAAACAAAACGAATTATTCCTTTATTATTTGCTTTTTTGTATTTTTCTAATGAAAGATGACCCAGTATACATGTTAGTACTTCATATGTCCATTCCACGAAGTCTTTCCTTGTAGACTGACCTCAGATTCTCGATTGCATTTAAATCAGGAGAGATTCCAAGCCAGTCTATAGCACTTTGATTTGCTCACTAGTAAGGCTTGCCAGTGTGTTTGTGCAGCGTTACAATTTTCGTATGCCGTCTTAGAGTAATACCCATCGCAGACAATGACAGTAGGACAATTAATCGACAGTCGGGACAATAGTGTCTGGGCGCGATGAAAATCTGATGCAGTCACGGTTAAACAAATTGTTTCCAAGGTCAAACAAATTTCATCATACACCCCGAAAATAGATTCATATTACTGCACACCACTGCAAATGACCTAATTTCTTTCTTTTTCTCTCTCTTTCATCTTCTGATTTTTAAGTTCAGATTATATTGTCTTTTATTGTGCGTAGTGTCACCACAAATGTATACACCCATTTCCGGTGTCGGTTTTTAATTTAATTTGGGTCACCGATTCAGTAATGAATTATGCATCGGAAAATAATTCATATTTATGTGTATCTCACTTATTTAAACCGTCTCTTTAAAACTTCTCTCTTTATTTTTGAACCTTCCTGTTCTTCTATCGTCTGTTACCCCTATCTAAAGCTTTCATTTAATTCTCACATTCGTCCCCCAATATCAGATATACACTCTCACTAAATTTTATTTTTTATTCCCGGAGTTATTTTTTCTGATTTCTTTTTGAATTTGTAGGTCTGATGAATTGGATCGTAATTACAATTCCAATGTAATAAATTATAACCACGGAATATTAGTGTTTAAGCCTTTTTATCATATATATATATATATATATATATATATATATATATATATATATATATATACAGAAAGAGAGAGATAGAGAGAGAGAGAAAGTGAGGGGAGAAAGGATCTAAAAAAAACTTGTATTGATACAATACAGATGTTATATGCATAGATTCAGTCAGAAATCATGTGACAGAAATAGAAATTTATCGATCTATACACACAAATACGCTCACATATATATGTGTTGTGTCTGTGTGTAAGGTTAATATCTAATATACATATATGTGTAGTTGATATATATATATATATATATATATATATATATATATATATATATATTTGAATAAAAACAGACCACGTTAAGGTTCCATGTAATAAATTATTTCACCATAACCCCTTTAACAGGGCTCTGGATCATCACACTTTACTTCCAAAAATTGAAATGAAAAATGAAAAATGAAAAGAAATTCACACATTTTTGACGGACCTCATCAAGTATACGTAAAATTAACGAAGTGAGGAAGTGAGGTGGGAAAGAGGATATGAATGTGTCATATGTAGCATTTCAAATTCTTATTTTTAATTTTTAACTCCAATGTGTCGGCTAGATGTTGTTCGAATTTATTGTGTCTAGTCTCAAGATATAGATGGCTAAGGAGTGGAGACCGACTTTAAAGGAAGAAGCTACACTACTTTCACGAGGACAGTTTTTCTTTCAAATTTTTTAGACGCTGTTAATTCGCGTTACTTTAACGGGCATGTTTGGGAGGTTAAAGTTAAAAAAACTTTAACCTCCCAAACATGCCCGGATTACCTAAGTTTGCATAAACTATCTATATCTATCTATCTATCTATCTATCTATCTATCTATCTATCTATGTATGTATGTATGTATGTATGTGTGTGTGTGTGTGTGTGTGTGTGTGTGTGTTATCTTTTTTGCTTTTTTACCGCTCATACATCCAGGAAACGCGCTACGATCAACGACACCCCAGCCAACAGAAATAAACGTGTCTATTTGAAAAGACAACGATTTTACATGTTTTCCTTTTATTTAAGTGGCATCAGAAAATATTGGAAATGAATTATGAGAGAGGAGGTTTCGTTGCAGTTAATTCTGTGTTGTTTGTTTTTAATTGGTCAGACAAACGTCACGTCTTTTGGTGTTAATATACCTGCGTGTACGCGTCTGGATTCTTGTGACCATTTTTGTGTCTGTTTTGTAGTACCCGGATTTACAATTCTTGAAGATGGTAATGGGATATTGTGCGGCTAGTGGGTATTTTGTTTTTTGCTACCTGGTAGTGTACGTATGTTAATCATTAGTTGTGAAAACTGTTTAGTATTGTTAATAATGAAAGTTTTTATTTGAAGAAAGGAATAAACTTCAATAGCAAGAGTAGAAAATGCGGATGCTAGCTAAAAGAACACTCCGACATGCAAATTACAAATTGTAGATATAAAATCAAACAAGTACAACAATTGAAATATCTGTGAAGCGTTTTAACAAGTGGCGGAATGTGCAACAAGAAAATCCGAAGGCGCATTGGGAGAGCGAAAGATGCCTTCCAAAAGCTAAATAAAGTATAAAGAAATATGAAAAATGTTGTGACAAACAAAGAAAAGTGTATTGAACTGTTAGGTAATATCAGTCCTCCTATATAGAGGTGAAAGCAAGAGAATCAACTCACAGGTGAAGAAGAGACTTGAAGCAACAGAAATGTGGTTCTACCGAAGGATGTTGAGGTCACCATGCAACAACATGAGCAACAAGGAAGTTTTCGAGAGAAAGAAAAAAACGACAGCTATACAAGACATCAGGAAAAAACAGTTGAAAATTCCAGGTCAAATAATGAGGAAAGAAGGATTGGAAAATATAATCCTCACAGCAGGACAGACGAATACACCGTATAACCTATCTAGCGATTAAGTGAATGGTGGAACAAAGTTTAGGAGAGATTATAAAATACAAAATTTATTAAGAACTACAAAGGACAGGAAGTTATGGAGAGCCATGATCGACAACGTCCTGAACGGACACGTCATATAGAAGAAGTTCTTTGTTGGGATAGATGAGCGGGAAGTACCAGACGATTATATTTTCAATGATTTTTCATACTGTTCATCGTTACGTGTCCTCTAGTTATGAAAACAAATAACGATGAGTTTATTTCTGGTTAAATCAGGAAGACTATTTTCTCAATTATTGTAATTGCTCGTCATGGCTGGGGAAATTGTTGTTAAGTGTTTGTTTTATGCAGCTTAGGTCTTTACAAAATAAAGTTTCTGGAGAAGAGTTTATTTTGAAACGATTCTTGATAATGACTGAAAGCTTTGAAAAAAACAAAAAACAAACTTGAACCTCGAAAAGTTTATCCGTAATTTCGATCTCGATATTCAACATGAAAGTCACTGACATTGTTGACTGAATTTAACAGAACTTGGCCGAGTGATTATTTATTGCAGAAACATTCTTTATATATATATATATATATATATATATATATATATGTGTGTGTGTGTGTGTGTGTCTCCCTTTCACTCACTCTCTCTCTCCATATATATATATATATATATATATATATATACTAGAATAATCCTAAGGAGTCAAGCAAGCCTACCTAGGTTTCACCTAAATAGACCTTCAGGATAAAGCAGGCTTATATATATATATATATATATATATATATATATATATATATATATATATATATATATATATAGATATCTAGTATATATATCTTCAGGGTAAAGCTGGCTTTATATATATATATATATATATATATATATATATATATATATACTAGAATATATATATATATATATATATATATATATATATACTACAATATATATACTACAATATATATATGTGTGTGTGTGTGTAAATAATCCTAAGGAGCCAGGTAAACATACCTAGATTTCATCTAAACGGATCTTCACGGTAAGGCGACTTTACCCTGAAAATCCGTTTAGGTGAAACCTAGGTAGGTTTGCCTGGCTTTTTAGGATTTATTCTAATTTATCGCTCTACTTGGGACTCATCAGCAGTGCGCATCCACTACCAAGAATTGTAACCTGAACAGTTACGATAGGAGGCCAACGCCATATCAACTGTACCAACGGGCTTGACGGAGAGGTAACGAATTAAACTCGATATAGCGCCGCTCGACCACATATTCCGTGGTGGAACTCATCCGAGTTTCTCTTTTACTCATATGACTGTGCCCTCACGAGCCACGATTACTATCCCCAAGCCACTCCATCCAGAGCATTAGAAGCTGGTTCAAGCAAGGATATACAAGTGATAGAAATTATTAGGAAGATTTGAAATAATCATAATTAAGTAATTCATCGAGTCGAGAAGAAACCACAACAGAATGCAGAATGTTTCTCAAATTATAAGTTAGATAACTCATTCCATTCTTTTTTCGATGATTCTAAGACTTCTTTTTCATTCTTCTGTCGAGTTCATGCCATGCTAATTCTGGGGATGTCTTCAAACTGTTGAACATTGAAGAGTTTCTCCGTAATTTCGATACCAATCTACAAAATCATATACAGCCAAATACAGAGACCTGGGACACTACAAATTCTCCATACGACCCTCCCCAAGATTTTAATTAAGAGTTTTCCTCCTCCTAGACCAATGCAAGACTATAGAACCCAGGCTACTCATCTATAGCTTGGAGGATAAGAAGAGGATTCATATCTTTCTCAAGGTTATTAGCACGTAAGTGAATGTAATGGATTCGAGTGAAATCCGAACCCGGCTCTCCAAGCCCGCTATCCATTACTCCACCGTGCCTTCTCATTCATTCATATATATATATATATATATATATATATATATATATATATATATATATATATATATATATATATATATATATATTTTATATTACTAAAGTACGATATCTGCTTATCGCATTTCAGTCGTACACATCCCGAATTTTATGACCTAAGTATTTCTTCTGCCTCGCTGCAATCCGAACGTAAAATTCGGATAGTCGTACTCTCATTGAACCACATGCAATTTACCTAAACTCATTTCCTTGACACGGGACAACGCCTTAATTTCTATCGATCAGCACCGGCCCGGTGGAGGAAGACTGCCGACAACCGATCGGACCCGCCTCTCTTGTTTATGGAGGAGGCGTTTGACGGACGGACAGCTGCCGGCCGTCTCGATTTCCTGTTGATATGTCAACTCAGTTGTCCGACTTTAATAGAATTGAAGGTTAGGTTTTAATGTTGATAGCTTCCATGACCTCGTCCCTATCGAGATGATACGTTTGTTCAGTATATATGTATTAAGGACCCGCGTTGATTGTCACGGGAAAGTCCGTTATTTGAACTGGGAATGGTTTCAAATACGTTGATGTATTAGGTTGTTGAGCAGATTAACTTTCTTACGATTGGCTTTATTATTGGAAGAATATTTCGAAATGTTTCTTTGATATGGGAATATAGATCTACTAGCGAGTAACAGAAAAGTTCTCAGCTCAACCAACATCTATTATTGATCTAAGTTGATCCCGTTGGAGAAGGCCAGTTTTGAATAATGATATTGTAATTTGTTGAGCAGATTAACACTCTTATGATTGGCCTTGTTATTGGGAGAATAATTCGAAATGTTTTTTTGATATTGGTATTAAAATATATCAGAGGGTACATGAAAGTTTACAAGATGTATTAAATAAGGGTTGTTTTGATCGTCACGGAAAAGGTCGGTATTTGAACGGGGAATTGTTTTATAGGGTTCTAGGACAGTCGCGTACTGGATATTTGCGTTCCGGACGATTGAGTAGCAGACAGTTGCATCCCTGGACATTTTCGTCCCTAGACAAATGCTTATCTGCATAATTGTTGTTCATGATAACGGTCGTCTTCGAGTATAGAATCCAGAGGTTAGCAGTGAATATTTCAAAGACAGTAGGAAAGCGTTGTTCAGGTTAGCAGTGGATATTTTGGCAAAAGTAGCAGAGAGTAGTTCGTCCTTCTGTTATCTCTTCGCCTGACAAGCTGGACTGGACATTCGGGTAGAGTAGACAAAATGGCCGACTGCATACACGACGGATTGAATGTTCTACGTCTTCTGATTGGTTAACCTTCTATTGGTGGACTATAAAGTGAGTCAAGTCATTTGGGTTAACTCACTAGTAACATATACACAAAAAACTGCAACAATAATTGCTTACCTCTGATAATTCTTTGAAGTTACCACTTTTTTTCAAGAGTTGTTTAATATAGAAATTTGGACACCGATACCTTCAATTACTCTAAACAAACAGAAAGGTAGTTACAATAAATAAACAAAAAGAGATCAAAATTTTCTTTTTTAATGTAAGAGAAAATTAAACTAGCAGTTCCAGTTCACTCCAGTAATGCGTACCACAAACATCTAATATATTCTGGATTTTATAGATTATATTTTTTTGGAACCCATGGCTAAGTTCCAAAAATCAAACAATGGTCGAAAAATATTTGTTGACGAGGAAAATTACAGCGACCACAATGATAAGAAAAACCCCGATGAAACAAAAACATACTGACGATGTGTAGAGCGATCTCGCAACACTGTCAAGCTGTCATTGCATTTTAAACAAAAATAAACTTTTATTTTTTTATTTTATTCCATTTATTCCTTTTTAACAAAAAATGTATGATTACTACCTATGCTTTTTTTTTTTTTAATTTATGGTAACTGCCTTTAAAAGCTTTAAAATCTCACTAGATGCTACCAACTGTTACCAACTACCCTCGACACGTTAAATTCTTGGTGATAATCAAAAAAATGCTCATAATCCTGTAAATAAATACATATATAAGAATACAACGGGCGCATGACCGAGTGGTTAGAATGTCCGCTTTCTGATCAAGTTCAGGAGTTCTTTTCTTATCAGAACGATCTGAGTTGCCGTACCATAGTAATCTATATTAGACTCATCCAACTGTTTCTGAATCCTCTGCACTGTCCTCAGATTGACAGCCTAACAATCTGAAATATTCGTATTGAAGCTTCCGGCGCTAATGCCAAGTAATACAGCATCCTGTTTCTAAACTTCTCACCAGGTGAATTGCATTATGGTCCTCTTTTTTTCACAGACGGCGCCTAACTGACCCTATTATAATATGCTATCGACAAAATTAAAAACAAACAAGATATATATATATATATATATATAGTCATCCACATTCAGACTATTTCGCTGTATCACAGCTCATCAGTGTGATTAGACATCCGATTGCCCTAAGCCGGGATCGAAACCCGACCCATTTGGCACCAGTCAGATATTCTACCGACAACGTATACTCGTACGGCAGGAAGGGAAATTTTAACGTTTTTACTATGCGAAAGACGTCAGCATATATATATATATATATATATATATATATATATATATATATATATATATATATATATATATATATATATATATATATATATATATATATATATATATATATTATATATATATAACTATAATCGTTTCGAAAATATGTAACTATAATCGTGTCGAAAAAAATCGCACAGATACAGGTTTAAAGCCCAAAGAAAAAAAAAACCGACACGAGTAAACAACTAATTAACAAAAGAGCTCGATACAACCGTAGAGCAGACCTAGATAAACCTAGTGAGCCAGACAAACTTACCCAGGTTTCACCTAAACGGATCGGCAGGGAAAGCTGGCTTTCCCTGACGATCCGTTTAGGTGAAACCTGGGTGGTTTGTCTGCCTCACTAGGTTTATCTATCTATCTATCTATCTATGTATATATATATATATATATGCTAAAAATCAGGAGATCAATTAAAATACGCGATCATGGTTTCGACCTGACGGTCTCTTCGGGCGATATTTTTAAAATGACCACTTTAACACTTTATTTAAAAAAGCATTGAGTGTAATGGAAAGCAAGGGGAAAAGAAGGTTGAAAAAATAAATAAAAAGAAAAGAGTGGAAAGGAACGGGAATGCAAGTGTATTGTAGATAGATACAGTAAAGAGAGAAAGCAAATACGTAAATTGATATGTTGGGTGGGGAGGCTGGCTTCTCTAAAGAGTAACAGTAGGGTTTTGAATGAGATTTTCTTTTCTAACCGGCTTCATATTCATCTAATAAAAAATATTTATTTATTTAAGCAAGTGCTTAAAATTTCGGATTTTTTGTTTAGTTTTCAAATGCGTATATAATTATTATGTTTTTACCTTTTTAAAATTTTTCCACCTTACGACCGGATCCCTTTTTTTTCTTTTAAATTCTACATGTGCTTGGCAAGTTTGGTAGGGTATCTAAGGTTTGGTAGCTTAAAACTCGATGTGTGATTCTACCATCTGCGCTTGAAAAGGCCTTCCGTGCAACCTATATATGTTTTCATTTGGCCATAAGAATTTGTTATTTTGCTTTATAAATTATAGATTCCGCTTTACAAGCTCCATTTAATGGGCATCTAATTTTATTTCTACAGTTGCATAAGTTAATATTGTTATTTTGCTGGACGTTGCTTTTGAGGTTTCTGTTATTTTGTCTTTTTATTATTGTATCTAAATTACTCGTGCAACTGTAGCTTAATTTGACTCTATTTTTATAGAATATCTTATGTAGTTCTGAATTATTTTGGAAGTGTTTAGAAAGCAACTTGAAAAATAATTTACCTATATTACATTTCACCTCTAAGTTGAAAGGGGAGTTAAACCAAATAATACTTTTTTCTTTTCCTTGAAATGGCTTTCGTATGATGTTTAATGAGTTGGGGTTTAAATTCTAGCTGTGCTTTGTGGCCCTCTACTTTTAAGTTTATCTCATTTTTTTCTCTCAAAAATTGTCTTAAAAGAAAAGCTTTTGGATAGCCTAGATTCTATTCCATTGGGGATATGTTTAATTATATTCGGGAGGGAGGATTTAATATTTACATATCTTAACTTTTCGTTAGGCTTTATGTACGGGGAGAAACTGCCAGGGAGAAAGTTCAATTCAACGTCCAAATAGTTCACGATTTTTTTTTTAAATTTATGTTGACTTCTATTTCAAAGCCGAAGTTTTTAAAGAGCTTAAAAGCGTTCTTCTAATAGTGTTATTGGTTCTTTTGTTGTTTGATGCTACCATTTAGCCGTCATCTCTATATAGACCGTGGTTATTTATATGGTAGATCTTGTTGATTTCATATAAAATATGCAGACCTATTAGTTTAGAAATTTCAGCGCTATCAAAGGGACGTTGTGGTACGTCAAACCCGTCTTTTTTTATTTTTAATCCAGGTTGTTCCGTTGTGGAATAAAATAGATTTGCGGCAATGTAAAATCATTTCCGTTTGGTCAGATGTTATATCAATGAAGCCTTTAGCGAAATGTAAAGCTTCCATTTACAAGACATTTTTCTGATATAGATTAATAGTAGTTCTTACTACCATATTTTATGAATACATATTTATTTTTTATTGTTGATCTTATAGAATCAAGAAATTCACTCATTTGTATCCTTCCATTGATTGGCTTGTGTGGCAACTTTTAATGGGTCGTATATTCTTTTCAAAACTTCTTGGTTTATTTTACCCAGTTCAGTTTTTATAGGATTTATGAGGCAAAAAAGAAGGATTTTTAGGGAATTCGTCCTTGCGGTTCATTATGGTAACAAAAGCTTGCTTACAGTCAATTACATGAACCATGTTACTTATCCCTAGTTTGGTAGTGACCTTTTTTGCCTCTTCATTGAAATTCTTAATGTACGAATCAGGTGTTGTTTTTTTTTTTTGTAAATTTTGGTTACCTCTTCGTTCATTTTGTCTTGTAAGCTTCCGAGTTCATGGTGTAAATGTTTCTTTTTGTTTTGTCGTCTTTAATTAGAATACATTTGTATTTTTTTATTCTTTTAACTACTGTAGTTAATAGTTTTTGGAAATTGATATTAACTTTCGTGAATTTGATATTTTCAATGATGCTAAGCATATCTTTTTCAAAGTTACCAAGTTCCTCTATAGCAGGCTGGTATTTGTTAGTTTTAAATTTATAATTATTCGTGGCTTCGTTTTTTTGTTTTCAAATACTTATTTAAAGAAAATAATGCCTTCCATCTCATCCTTGTGAAGAATTCTTCAATTTCTTTGTGACAATATTAATAACTATTCCTTCTATTTTGGAATGGGAATATCTTTTAGCGATTGTGGTATCTTGAATTCTTGCATTATGGTTAGATCCGTAGTTAAATAATGATTGTCTTGTGTTATGATGATAATTGAACATTCAAAAAATATTAATGTGGGTTAATTCACATAAACCATATTGCATATATTATGCTATTTAGAATGGTATATGAAAGCCTCCCAACCCTCCATAAAAATTAAGTTACATATTTGCTTTCCCTCTTTACTCTATACACCTAAAATATACTGACATTCTCGTTCCTTTCCAGTCTTTTCTTCTTCCTTTACTTTATTTTTTTTTCAACCTTCTTTTCCCCTTCCTTTCTATTACACTAAATGTCCTGCCTTTCAATCATTATGAGCCTGCTATTTTGTTTTCAATGGTAATTATGTAGCGTTCTTTCTAATTTTTGAAATAAAGCGTTAAAGGGGTCATTGTAAAAGTATCGCCCGAACAGACCGTCAGATCGAAACCATTTTCGAGTATTTCAATTCACCTCTTGATTATTAAAGTTAAAAGATCTATATATTATTTCTATTTTTACTGAGATTTTTTTCTCACGTGTATTGAATACTTTTTGATACCACTGTTTCCTGGTCTGATTCAACTCTGACCATTAAACTTTTATATATATATATATATATATATATATATATATATATATATATATATATATATATATATCAGAGAGATAAAGAACGGGAGAGGTGGATTGGACTGAAATAATTAGAAAAGATAGATTATAAATGCGGAGTAAGGATTTCAACCCCGTAAGGTGTCCACAGGCAAGTCCAACGATGTACATGCTAGAGAAAACTACTCCAATATACCAGAACAAAAAGCAATTTTACAATCATATATATATATATATATATATATATATATATATATATATATATATATATATATATATATATATATATAGCATGAAACAGCCTGTCGCCTCTAAGTGTTGACTTCAATGTTCACTTATATATATATATATATATATATATATATATAAAGGAATATAGTTTTAAGGTGTGCTATATTTATGGAATAAAGTGCTCAATATCAGAGATAGAGCGTGTGTAAATATAAAAGTGAACATAGAAGTCAACACTTAGAGGCGACAGTCTGTTTCATGCTATATGCAATCGTCGCCTCTAAGTGTTGACTTCTCTGTTCACTTTTATATATATATATATATATATATATATATATATATATATATATAAGTGTTGACTTCAATGTTCACTTATATATATATGTATATATTATAATATAGAGGCGACAGGCTGTTTCATGCTTTCATTATAATATATACAGGCTGTTTCATGTTTTTATCATATATATATATATATATATATATATATATATATATATATATATATATATATATATATATATAATATTATAAAATAATTGATTTAAAATGTTTTGTTTCGTTACACAGTATATTGTGGAGTTATTTCGCAGTGGAGGCTTCTATTTGTGCTAAATCGGTACTAAATAGTTCGACGTACAAAACGTTAGGAACTTTATTTAATAGGTATTACGCAGAGTAATCTTGTTGTGGTCGCTGACTACTTTCATATTCGACTAACTGTCGACTACTATCATCCAACATCGACTAACCCTCTTACTACTCCTATTTATATTAGGTGAGGGAGTCTATTAACTATAGAATAGGTGTGTTTCACCATGACACCCCACTCCTAAAACTTTACTCCGTAGGATTAAAACAGTTTTATTTATTTATTTTTTACAGAAATTATAAGAAAAAACAAACAAACAAAAACCAAAATCGTAGCGTATCTCCTACGTTTTGGATCCACTTTTAAATGATCAGTTGCCTTTCTTTTTCTCCTGGATCGGCGTACCTCAGGTAAAATCGTTGCAGGCGTTGTTAGATCAAACGTATCGAAAATCACCTCCATCGGCGTTTCTTACGCGGGACCGCCGTCAACCACGTCTGAAGAGCGTCGTCTGATCTGGTCAATGTGCCGTCTGCATGTGAATTTTTCGCCTTTCACCAAGTACATCATATAGCCAATCCGCTTTTCTATTTTTTGGTACCTCCATAGTGTTATCAGAAGCAACCTTCCGCTTTGAGCTTCTTAAGGATGGAGTCACAGTTTCTGTAGGTTCTTCTTGTGGTTCTATCTGTTCAGCCTCTAGCTTCCCTTTTGTTGGTCTTGTGCTTCTTAACGTTTTCTGCGGTGACTTCAGTTGACTTAAATCATTTAATAATACTGCATGTCCTTGGCTGCGAGTAACTCGCTCCCCAGTTTTTCTCGGTGTCGGCTTCATCTTTAATTTCTGGGGCTTTTTTTCACGTATACCGTCGGTGTTGCCCATTCACTATACTCAACTTTTTTAAGTACACCGGTTTTCTCTAATCTGTTCAATTTTTATCTATCTGTTCAATTGAGGCAAACGGCACATTCCTTTTCTTTTTGAATACCGCCTGAGCGTTTTCTTTTAGATGGAATTTTGCCTCCATCTTGGTATACGTCCCCAACCCTGGACAAAAAAACAGTATGAAATGTTTCCTTAAGTTTCTTTAATAATTTTTCGGCTTCGGTGTTTAAACTTTCTACCTTGTAACAGAAGGAATTTATCGGTAGATCCCATAATTGGAATTCTGTTATCCAATTCGTACCAAGTTCGTGGTATTTTCTATGAGAAGCTTTTCGCGTTTTTTATTCAACATGACGTTTGTAACAAATTCCCCAATAAATTGTATTTTTTCTCCCGTCACTGACCTCGCGATTTTCTTTGTCTTCATTAAAGTTGGTTTCACCAACTTCTTCCACGTATGCAAATTTATGATAGATAGGTCGGAACCAGTGTCTAGATGCATTTTTATATTTTTATTACTTATTTCGACGGTAACAAATTTTCTGGTTATTCCATCTTTTACCTCGTTGGACTTTTCCAATTTTCTTATTTTATTGTCTTTATTTTTTGACCTGCAATGCGTGATTTTATGACCCACTCTTTTACAGTTGAAACATTTTTTATTCCTAAAATCGCAATATCTGTACCAGTGTAGTTCACCGCAAGCAAAACATGGCTTCGGGGGGGGGGTGTTTATTTTTCTCTGGTATTTCACTTTTTGCTTGATAATCCACAATTTTAGAATTCTTTTTGTCAGACTGACTTTCTTCTTTGTAGCGTATTTTCCTTACATGCGAAACGCCAGACTGTTCTATCCTTTTTGAATCTTTCTTTACGCTAACATATCTTGTGCAATCTTCTTCCAATTTCTGTACCGTAATACTTGAATCGCTTTCCAATTTTGCCAGTACTAATTTTCTCAACTCTGCATCTCTTTCCGATATCAGCCCCTGAACAAACACCAAGCACTTAAAATTGTCTGTGCTTAACTCTTAGCGGCTTGAATTCTTCGTAATGTTTATTCACATTTGCTGCGTACGTTATATAGTCTTGTTCGTCATCTTTCATCAGACTCAGACATTTCCACCTCTTGTGAAACAAAGATATCTTTTTACTAAAAAATTCACTGAATATATTTACCGCCTCGGTAAATGTCAACTCGCTAGTTTTTTTTCGGTAAAATGTAGTTTACCAATTTGTTATGCTCAGCAGTTCCTAATTTGCTTAAAAGAAGCCTAACCTGTCCTTCAGACCACGAGTAGCAGTCCTCGTTATACACGTCCGTATATTTTTTTATAATACTCCTCAAAAGTTATCTCTTCATCTAGACTGTACGTGAATATTTCAATTGAATTCCATATTGCATTCTCCGGGAAAGAATCATTTTGTAGATTTTTCTCTTTCCTCTTCTCAGTTATTTCCAGAATTTTGTTTTGAAACTCCCTATGCATCTGTTCCATTTTTTGTTGGAATTGCATTTGCCTGTTAAAAGTTTCCTCCTGTAGCTGCATCTGGAATGTTTTTTGTTGCTCTAATATTGTCATCTGTTGTTCTGACTGGAACTAAAAGAATTCCCGGAAATATATTTTTGCATTCCTCCATCTTCGCAAAAAGTTTACACAATGCCTAAATACTGTAGAGGGGGCAAGGGTCCTACGAATTTGCAATTCGTGACCTAATTGAGCAAATTGTATTATCGGGGGAAATATTTCTTTTCTCAGTTGAGAATACGACAGATTTTTTCGTCACTAAGTTGACGTCTTGGCTTGCGAAAACCTTTGCCAAGTTTTTTTTTTTTTTTTTTTTTAAGTATGAACCAGAGACTTTATCGCCGAATTTATTGTGGCAAGCGAATTTTTTCTTCCTCCAAATGAGTGCGAATCCTCGTCGCCAAAGTTGTTGTGGAGTTATTTCGCAGCGGAGGCTTGTATTTGTACTAAATCGATCCTAAATAGTTCGACGTACAAAACGTTAGGAACTTGATATAATAGGTATTACGCAGAGTAATCTTGTGGTCGCTGACTACTTTCGTATTCGACTAACTGTCGACTACTGTCGTCCGACATCGACTGACCCTCGTTTCTCTTACTACTCCTATTTATATTACGTGGGAGAATTTATTAACTATAGAAGCTAAAAACATCAAATTTAATTTTGGAATTAAATTAAAAGAATTAGTTCCATTTCATCTTCAAGCGAATATTGGAATAACTTATTAATAAATTTACTTAGTTTTAAATAAACACATAAATTCATAATTCCTTGTTTCCAGGGATACAGAGAAATCCAATCATTCAGACAAAGGGCAGTAGCGTGTTCATTTTTATTAACTATTTTTGTATCTATTATGAGTTACGTTCGAAAAAGAGGTTAAGTTTAGGGATGGTAGGGGTATATTTTTCAACGAATTCTGACATACGTTATATGCATGTCGTCTGGATTTTTTTCTTATTTTTAACGGCAAAAAGTTTTTCGGCATTTTTTTGTTACTTGAATAATTACAGATTCTTTTTTTAAGGGATGTTTAAGTTAGAATACGTTTTATTTAACTACAGTTTTAAAATATTGTCACTATTAATTACTAATAGACTATATTTCTTTTTAAAACTAGTAAATGTAATAGAATTACTTAAATTATATAAAATTATTTTTTCATATCAAATATCAGTATGTATTAGGTTGGTGCAAAAATATTGTCGTTTTCTCGCATAGTTACATATATGAGAAAACGACATTATTTTTGCCCCAAACTAATATATTACCAGCTCGCATTTTTTAATTTTATTTTTAAATATTATTTATGGAAAATTTTTGACAATGACAGCAAAAAATAGCTATTTTATTTCTCTGATTCAGTAAATTTTTGTTTTTTATAAACTTAGTAATAGTTTCTCATGTATGCACAAAAGATATGGGTCATTTAATGACCTACATGTTCTAGCTTTTCTTATTAATTTTCATTTTACTGTAGGTGTTTTATTGGATTCTTTTAGGTGCCAGAAGTACTTTGAAAAATATGTCTGAGTTTTGTATTTATTTAACCTAAATGAACTTTGATGTTGATTGTACCGTTTTTTGAACTCATGGCTTGTGCAACCTATATAGATTTTTATGTTTTCGGGATTCTCAATAGATGAGATATTGCATTGGTATACTAATGATTCCGTGCGACATTCATTTTGTAGAGGACAGATATGAGGATTTCTACAGTTACATAATTTTTGTTTATCTTCATCTCTTTTTATTTTTTTATAGTGTCCATATTTCTTTGGTTTTGGTCAAAGTGTTTCTTCAAGATATTACCATTATGTTTCTTAATAATTTTTTTCTAAGTTTTCAGGAGAGCTTTAACTTAATTTTAGTGTATTTTTTTTTATTGAAAATAGTACTTTGTTTACTATCTTTAGGAAAATGCTTAACGATTAATGCAAGGAATTTTTGTCTCAATTTGTTCTTGACCATTTGGTTGTATGAGGGTGTATACTAAATTATTTTTCTACTGTTTTTTCTGTGCTTTCCGTTTTCATTTTTTATATAAGTTAGTTTTGGGCTTTTGTAGCCACTATCATTTAGAGCTTTTTTATAGAAATTAATATGTTCATCGAAAATCGTCTCATTTGCTGAATTTGTACTTATTCTTTTTCGGATAGATAAAGTTATATGTTTAATTATAGATTGGGGATGGTTTAATTTAGGGTGTATATATAAAGGAATAGTATTGGTTTTTTTATAAGGTGTGTATATATTTTTTTCTTAAATAGGGAGAGAGTTAGAGAACGAGAGAGGTGGATTGAATTAAAATAATTAGAGAAGAGAGATTATAAATGCAAAGTAATGGACAATCTCTAATCAAATGACCCAATTTTAGAAAACATTTTGGACGAACATCTTCATTAGGCTGATAACTTTTCAGCAGTACTCGTAATAATGAAATATTTTCATCTTGACTAAATCTATCGGTCTGTTAATTACTCAAAATTCCCTAAACACATTTTCCAATTAATCAGATAACTTTTCTCATCGCGAAACCATTTTGTATATCAGGTTTTTGTTCAGAAAATTTTTCTTTATTGTCCTGTTTCAGTTATCTTCAATAATAGCTCTTATCTTTATTTATTTTCCGTTCCGAACTTGCGGACTCTCTCAATATTGGATAAAATGGAAAATTAAGATCGAAAATTAACTGTGACAAGGGACATTCGGCGGGAGATGAGTGCCTGATCCCAAACAAGAAATATACCAAAGAGACTAAAGTCGCCGTTTGGAGATTTTTTATTAAATTGTCCCGGTTGAGGACGACGGTGCCGATACTGGTCTGAACTTAAAAAACAAAACAAAAATCAACGAAGAAATATAACAGAGGAGATAATAGTCTAAGAGTTTGCGATTATCGTCTGCTAATCGCCGCCTACGAAGAGCATCAATTTTTATTTCATATTTAACATTATGAAGTCAGAAAACATCGTCCTGACGATCACCAGACGCGGTTAAATAAATGAAAACTTACAAAAGCGATTTTATTTACCAAAATTGGCACTGAAGACATTTCCATCCAAACTACAGTCCTCGAAAAAAGACAATATATAGAAGACAAAAAAATGTGTAGGGATTATAAAAGTATTTTGTCATAACGAAGCATCCGTAGAAAACTTCATGTATCATCCTGTAAAATATATAAGAAAAATACATCGTGACACCCCCAACAAAAAAAAAAGAAAAAAAAAAAGAGATCACGCCTCTCTATAACTTCTTTTTTTATGGGAGTTAATAGAGTGGTTTCTCTTTGCCTTCGCCACGGTTTTGACCTCATAATAGCACTTCCCATATACTGGCTAGAACACAAGTCTAGAAATTAGTCTAACCTGTGATTTAAAATGAAGCCATCGAACTAAAGATAGAGATGGAAAATTTCAAAACCAACTTGAAGAATCATAGGCACCGTCAGGATATCATACTGTAGAAACTCTACTGCTGCTATAATGGTAAATATGGTACCTTTACGACCCTAATAGGTTTACGGGAATCATGACGACGAAAGAGTTGCTTTTACTTGGAATGAAATCTTTTAAATTGTATCAACTCTCTTCCAGATTTCCTTTGAGATTTCTAAGTTTGTTTTCGTTTTTTAAATCCTTTCTTTTTGTGCAGAACTAAATGGTTCCACTTCAGCGTGTGATTTCCATGCCGAATGAGATCAACAACAACAGAGATCCTACTAAAGATTCTTAGCATTCGTAATGGTCTTGGTGTAAATGTGAACCCAGCGAACTCTGTCGGAAATCGTACTCAGCTCGCCGCGTTTTATTTTTGAGCTGGTATTACACAAACTGCATAACCAACTTCATCTTTCAGTAAATCAAATGGTACCCCAGGGTTACATTGGGATATCTCCTCCGGTGTTCTTCCTATATATCACGAGATTCTTGACAAAATTCAAAACAAGGTATGCAATATAATCCATCCTGACCTGGCATCTCGACTTCAGTCACTTTTTCACCGACGTGACATGGTTTCCTTCTGTCAAATATTTTCATGGCAATTATTCTGACAGTTTTATTTCCCTTGGTAATTTCCAAATAGCCAAACTTTCAGGAGAGTACTCATCGCGTCTTTTTGGTCTAATGTTTACTACTTACATGAAGTAGAATGATTACATCGAAACAATTCTTAGGTCTGCTGCCAGAAAAATATTGGTTCGATGTGTTGTGCACAGACAACCTTTTTCTTCAGAATCGATCTTGCATATTTATAAATCTACCTTCAGTCTGTGCAATGACTTTTTCTGTCGGATCTCGTCTGGTGTCCTTGCTATTTACCTCGAGAAACTCAAAAAAAACAAAGAAGCATCTGCCATGTTATCGGTCCTGTCCTGGCATCTCGACTTCCGTCACTTTCCCACCGCCGTGACGTGGCTTCCCTGTGTCTTTTCTATAAATATCTTCATTGAAGTTGTTCTAATGAACCCCGCTCCTTTATTCTTGAAGGCATGAATTTTAAGCGAACTACAAGACTGGTAACAAGGTTTCATCATTTTACGGTGAAAAACACCGAGATGTAACCATGAGTTCTATTCTAATGCTTTCTTTAGTCGCCTCTTTTGATTTCTTGATAAGATATTCAAAGAATTAAATGCAATGTCAGTCGCCATATTCTGTCTTTTTGAAATCTATTCTTTTATTCTCCTTTCTCCCCACTCAAGTCTTCTCATTGTCTTTCAGTAACAGAATGATTGTTAGCAAAACGATGAGTCCAACGTGCGAATTACAAATCGGACATACCAAAATTAAACAAGTTCATATATATATATATATATATATATATATATATACTTATGTAATTATATATATATATATACTTATGTAGTTATATATATATATATATATATAGTTATGTAGTTATATATGTATATATATACTTATGTAGTTATATATATATATATATATATATATATATATATATATATATATATATATATATATATATATATATATAGTTATGTAGTTATTTGTGTATATAAACGCATTCCATTCACGCAGAGAGAGTAATAAGTGTCAGGGAAAAACACCGAATATTGGTTCAATGTGTCGTGCACAGACAACATTTTTTTCCCTTAGAATTTATCTTGCATATTTATTTGGAAAGCATCTTTCGCTATCCCGATGTGACTTCTGATTTCAGTGTGGCATTTTTCGCATTCTGGTAAAACACTTCCCAGGTAGTTAAATTGTTATACTAGTTTGATTTTGGTATCGACAATTTGTAATTTGGGTGTTGGGTCGTTCCCGTTTGCTAACAACCATGCATTTTGTCTTCTTGATTTCCTTCATTACATTATTTCAGGTGTTCTAACATTTACAAAAACAAAGCAAAAAAAATTGCTTTGTATGTCGTCAAGTACGGTAGCTCTGACAATTGTACGTATAATAGAAAGAGATATTTTATAAAACGAAAAATACAGTATTAAGTTTCCTCCGAGAGCGCATTACGTGCAAACAAAGCTAAAGATCAAAGAAACTAATTTACTCATCAAATCCTCCCGATATTTCATCACAGCGGTCGCCGGTTAAAGTAATAAGAAACAAAGTGACCAAAGACTTGGTTACTTCTATGATTTGGTTTTATTTCATTAGAAATAATTATTCTAATTTGTATACAAAAGCGCGCTTAGTCAGAAATAAATAGGAAATCCAATGGAAAAGGCATTATTTAGCTAATAAAATAATAGACTTTCTTTATCTGATGGCAATTATAACGCTTATGAGATGTATCATAATTCGCATTTGATTTACTTAAAGTTATAACAGTGTTGGAGGTGCCGTTAGTGTAACAATTAGCTCACACGGAAAGAAAGAGCGGCGAGCCGTGTTCGATTTCTGCCAGAGGCCGTAGTGGTCACTGTTGAGGAAATACTCTTGCGAATCAGTTATTTTCCCTCAACGATGCGCTAAATAGCACGGCCGACCGGGAATATTTGCCTTGAGATGGCAACCAGTCAAAGAGAAGGAAAGCAAGCTAAACTCTCTAAATCGTTTTAAACTGCAACTTTTCTGACCTTAGTTATAGTTTTCTGGAAGAATGCAAATCATGTGTCGTGATCACCAGTTGGAAAAATAAGTAGTACCTTCAAACCCTTAGAGCAGTTGACTTGTGACTCCATGCTATTTATATACGACCTATCTCTGATACTGACCACTTTCAACATAGTGTACCTAAAACACACACACACACACACATATATATATATATATATATATATATATATATATATATATGTATGTGTGTGTGTGTGTGTGTGTGTGTGTGTGTTATATAATTAAATCGAAAGCATTAGTTCTGTTTCATTTTGGATTAAAAAATTCGCTTGAAAATGAAACACAACTAATGCTGTTGATTTAATTACATATAATTGAATTTGAAGTTTTTAGTTTCTGTTTTTGAAACATGGTAATTCCTGTGTAGCAATGGAACCATATTTTTAAATCAGTTAATTTATAATATTTATGCTCTGTAAATTCACATTGAGCACTGTTTTGTCAAAATAAAAATATCAATAAGAACACCGGATTATATATCTTACGGTTCTTTCTTTTTTTAAAATATTGGTTTGATTTGTTTTGTTTTACGGCATATCAACCACAATGGGTTATTTAATGCCCACAAAATTTCCTTTTTTTTTCAAAAATGTATACCTCGGAATTTTCTCAGAAATGTATAGCTGGTAATATTTTCTTTTTTCAAAAATGTATAGTTTGGTTTGTTTTGTTTTGTGGCATATTAAACTCAATGGGTTATTTAAGGCTGACAAGATTTTATTGCTGGTAATATTTTATTTTTTCAAATATTTATTGCTGATACTATTTTAAAAAAAAGTATTTCTGGTATTAAAATCTATTTTTACACTTTCATAGTGTTTTGAGTCATGTTGTGGGGTCAACTATTTGCTCATAGCTGGGACCCTAACAGGCGCTACTACCCAGGGCCAGGGTGGACCTGGGAACACCAGCAATTAAGAGGTGGTTCCACGCCCCTCAAAACCTCATGATCAGAGGCCTTGCTGCTGGACGTAGTTTATCGTCTTACCCTGGACGCAGATGCAGTTTATCGTCGAATACGAGTGATTACCTATTATATATAACGCACTTCATTGAAAATGAATTGAGCACTGTGGCTGTCTGGTGTTTACATTCGTAAAAAATAATACCCTAGAATTTTCCTTTTCTTCTGCCGTACGCCGGTAGCTCAGTGGTAAAAATGCCAAATCAGTTGTGTTTCGATCCCGGCTTGAAGCAATCGGATTTTTACCTGCACTGATGAGCTGCGAAACAGGGGTGTATATGGATTATTTATATATATATATATATATATATATATATATATATATATATATATATATATATATATATATATATATGTTGAAATCGCTACACAAAATATTTCATGTTTCAGTACTCTGATTGCACTTCTTCAGGCGATGGTAAGTAACTTTTGATTAAATGATTTTTAAGGAAAAAATGATTTAAAAAAACGACATACCCACACGTCTATTTTTAATTCTGTCCTTATGTTCTACTTCCCTTTAACTTCGGAAAAGTGGGGACACTTTGTTTTTAAATTTCCTTTAAAATCCATTAATCACCAGTTACTTGCTCACACCTGAAGTACAATCCTAGTATTGAAACATGAAAGCTTTTCTGTAGCGATTTCAAAATTTTCATTTTTATTATAATCTCTTATAATAAAATTTTAATAATATATTGGTATGTCTGCCTATATTAAACATGGCACATGGAACTACAAGTTTCTACCTCAGTGAGCGAAATAAAGGGATCAGTCCAACATTCCGACCACCTGAAGAAAGCCGGAGCATACAACGGCCAAAATGTTGTGATAAATATGGCGACAGGGATGAGGACACTAGTCCGAATAATGTAAATAGTGTAAATATATTGCTTTACTTTGTATTAGGCATTTTTTTAAAAAGTCAACTCTATCAACAGTGGAATTTTACTGTTCTTTCTCTCATTTGTGTGTATATATATATATATATATATATATATATATATATATATTGTGTATATTTAGAGAGCAATTTTTCATTGATGCGTGTTTCATTAAATAATATAGACAAGTTGTGTCTATTCATTTTAAGTTCCTTTCATATTCTCTGAAAAGCTTAATAATATTATCATTGAAAGACAAAAAGAAATCACCATATTTATACATGTTTAAATCCAATCTAAGCTTTCGGCTTACATAAGCCATTATCAAAGATGACAATTACTTTTCAATATATCAAACAATACACGGACGAAACAATAATGATAGTCTGTTTTTGTTGCATGAAAAATTTATATATATATATATATATATATATATATATATATATATATATATATATATATATGAATAGTGAGGTCCACCCCGATCCGCGACTGTTTGTTTCAGGCATGAACACGATTTTCAGGACATGTTTTATTTTGGCTACGCTGTATAATAGTGCTTTATGGATAGCAAGGTCTGTTGCAATATATATATTTTTTTTTATCTTAACGCACACTCAAACCTACAGTCAATCTTCCGCTGCTCTCTTGAATTAGGGTAATAAAAAAGGATGAAAATAAAGATTATACATTTTCTGATTTATTTATTAACACAAAAAAATAAAACTTATTCTAATTTGTAAGAAAAAGGTAATAATCAAAATTAATGAAAATATTTATAATTGAGCGCTGGGTAATAAAAATTTAAATAATGTTGACACAAATGGACTCACCCAGGGTATACATATACTACTGCTAGTGAATACCCGGGAGAAGAACGAGAAAGAAGAACGAGCGACGAACGAGCAAGAGTCACAGTGAGCAAGCACGTAGACTCAGTAAGAAGTCATACAGTGATACGTCGATACCAAAGACTGTATATATATATTTGCTACTAACCTGCATTCCTGGAACTACTAACCTGCATTACCAGTTTGTATTATTACATTAATACATTTATTTTTCTATATTCCTTCTTGGCGTTTGTTATTTATTGGTACCGGATTTCATCCCGGATTCCACAACAAATAAATATATTCAGTCCGAACTACACGTCCACATTACTACGAAGAAGGCTGTCATGAAATGAGACATTTGTGATAACAAGCCATGTGATTCCTTACGTAATGAAATGACTTTTTATTATTTGGGATATAAATTGAGCAGCGGTAGTTTAATTATAGGTTTGAGTGTGACTTGAGATAAAAAAAGACTGAAAAATATTGCAGTAGTACTTGCTATCCATAATGCACTATTATCCAGTTGAGCCAAAATACAACACGGTCTGAAGATCGCGTTCATGCACGAAACTGTCGTCGCTTTGTATATATATATATATATATATATATATATATATATATATATATATATATATATATATATATATAATGAATTAATTGATTTAAAATATTTTTTTTGCTACACAGTTCGACGCTTTTAACATCATCAAACCTATTTTAAATCAATTAATTTATAATATTAATGCTCTGTAAATTTATATTGAGCACTATTTTGTAAAAATAAAAATATCTATAAGAACACCGGATTATATACCTTACTGTTCTTTATATATATATATATATATATATATATATATATATATATATATATATATATATATATATATATATATGAATAAGAACGGATGGAGTATAATTCCATTGTTAGTAGTATTTACTTTTAAAAAAAGTGCTCGATACAAATTATTTTGTTTTGGTTTGGTTTGGTTTGGTTTGTTTTACGGTATATCAACCTCAATGTGTTATGAAATGACGACAAAATTGTTATTGCTGGTAATATTTTGTTTTATCAAAAATCTATTTCTGCTAATATTTTTCCTTCTAAAATGTATCGCTGGTAATAATATTTTCTCTTTTTTTTCAAAAATGTATTGCTAATAATAGTTTTTTTTTCTACAAAAATTTATTGCTGTTAATAATTATTTACAAAGTATTTCTGGTATTAAAACCTATTTTTACACTTTCATAGTGTTTTCACCTAAGTTTCAGGGTTATCTATTTGACCATAGCTGGGACCCTAGAAGGTGCTACCAACTCAGGTCAGGG
>OZ010598.1:15529422-15581922 GCA_963932145.1 Acanthosepion lycidas
TTTAGTAATTATTGGTTAGAATAAATTCTTTTTTAATATTACCCATATTTTAAACATCTGAATAGCTATTATAACATGACTTCCTTGTCAAGCTTTTTGAATTTTCCTATACTTGTATTTTGATTGGTCAATCTAGGTTTTGTAACAACGTTTTCCCCTTGCGAAGGATTGTTAATTAATTTGAAACTTTTAAAATCATTTATTTTACATTCAACATCATCACTTGATAAGACACCGAGTGTGTTGAAACCAAATGGCTATTTT
The DNA here is from genome assembly GCA_963932145.1 of Acanthosepion lycidas. NCBI lineage: Eukaryota > Metazoa > Mollusca > Cephalopoda > Sepiida > Sepiidae > Acanthosepion > Acanthosepion lycidas. The sequence goes on from OZ010598.1 coordinate 15,529,687, forward strand.
TGCAGTGATTTTATAACATATTTATGTTATTATTTTTTTTTTAGATAAATATTTATATATATATATATATATATATATATATATATATATATACTAAAGAACATCCTTTAAAGAAAATCCTGCCTGAGGCCTAAGACCTTAGTCAAGAAAATCCTGAAGAAGGAAAGAAAGACAGACCAAAGAGTAAACACCTACATACTCAGTAAAGTGCTCAACGCCAAGATTATCTAGACAGAGCTAAAAACGATTCACAGTGTGCATTGATAATCTCAATATGAGAAAAAAAAATAGATAAAACAGAAAAGAGCAAAAGCCTTTGAGAATATGATCTATGTTGCCTTTCAATGTCACGTGTTCAGGGACTAATTCTATTAGAACGCCATTTCATTTTTTTTTTATCGTGGAGGGAAGGGCTTCTACCGCTCTTTCGACAGGGACGTTGATTTAGCGAAACCTTCAAAAGATTTGATTGTCTTCGCCCGTCATTTTAGCTCCTGCTTTTTGCTTATTTTCCTTCTTTTAGCGATTTTAATGTTTTCAAAATTATTTTATATTTCATTATTTACTTTCTGATTTTTTCTTGCCAAAAGAGTCATATTTCACTCTTTTACTCCCTTGTGATTCGCTACGTTCATTTCTTTCAAGTCCACGTACATTTTCCCCCTCGACTCCTGGCTGGTTTTCTCGTATTTTTCCTCGGGAATTTCTTCTTGGCGATATTAACTGTTTCTTTCTTTTTTTTTTTTTTTTTACATTTTATTTATTTTTATCTTCATGACTTGCATGTAAATTCGCTTCGAATTTGACGGCTTTATCCGTCATTTTTTAGACCCCTTCTTCAATTGTTATTAAATCAGCCATTGCCTTTCTTCCCTCCTATTTTCCCCTTTCTACGCGAGCTTCCGCGTTTTTCACGTAACAATTGTCATTGGCTTAAAGATTTCCGATTGTTTCTCTTTTGCTTCGGCTGTAAACCGAGGACAATTTTCTCTGTTCTTATTTTTATTATTACCATTAGGTTTCGTACGTAATACGCCTGTTGAATTTCCACGCCAGCAGGAACTGGTTGACGCTCGCTAGCGATCAAGTGACAACTTTCCGCAAAGCTACAGAACTCTTCATAGATTTTACTTCTTAATAATTGACACTTTATATTCTATTATTATTATTATTATTATTATTATTATTATTATTATTATTTTATTTTTTAATTTTTTATTTTTCTTGGATTTCTGTTGTAAATCCATTCTCTTCCGGCTCCCAACCAGAGACCTAAGGTCAAAAATAGCTCCATGACATTTTCTAATGATTATTTTTATAAACAAAAAAACAAAAAACAAACTAATATCACACACACAAATAAGGCTCTTCCTAATATATGAGCTGTACTTGTGAGTATAATGTTTTGTATTTCTTTAAGTCATGGGCTACAAGAAATTCCTTCACTGAGTCTCTCTGAACCATTTCCAATCAATCTTAGAGCTCCAACTACAATTGGAAATATTGCCGTCCTCATGTGTCTCGTTTTTGGGATTTCCATTTCAAGATCCTTGTATTTTGATAGCTTTTTTTGTTTTGTTTTTTGAAGAACTTCAACGATACATTGCAATCTGCAGGGTCCGCCATGTCAATAAGAAAGCATATTTTTGTGGTCTCTGATTACGATGTCTGGGCGATTAGCTTTGATTGTTCTGTCTGTGTGTATTGTAAAGTCCCATCAAATTGTTACAGGTCCAATGTGTGTAACCGGGTCTGGGTGATGTTCATACCAGTTTCTTGCAGTTTCCTTCCTGCAGAAGTTGCATATTTTCCAGTGCAGATATTGGCCCACTCTTTCATGTCGAGTTTATTATTATTATTTTTTATTTTCTTTGATTTCTGGAGTTTACACATTTCTTTCCGGGTCCATGGGCGGGACCTAAGGTTAGAAATGGCATCATGACACTTTCCACTGACAAAAAAAAAAAAAAAAAATTACATAGATAAAGCCCTTCGTAAAGTGTAGGCTGTACTTGTCAGAACAATTTTTTGTATCTCCTTGAGGCATGGACTTCCAGGAATCCCTTCAATTAGTCTACTGCAATCTTTTCCAACCAGTCCTAGGGCTCCAACTACAACAGGGATTGTTGATGTTCCCATATGCCACATTTTCGAGATCTCTATTTCAAGTTCATTGTATTTTGACAGCTTTTTGAATATCTTCAAAGATACATTGCAGTCAGCAGGGACTGCCATATCAATAAGGAGACACCGTTTTTGTTTGTGGTCTTTAATAACAATATCTGGGCGGTTGGCCTTGATTGTTCTGTCAGTGTGTATTGTGTAGTTCCATAGAATTGTAACAGGTCCTATCTCCGTAACCGGGTCTGGGTGGTGTTCATACCAGTTTCTTTCAGTTTCCTTCCAGTAGAAGTTGCAGATTTTCCTGTGCAGATATTGGCCCACTCTGTCATGTCGGGTTTTATATTCAGTGGGTGCCAACATCGTGCAACCTGATACAAGATGATCAATCGTTTCTGGATATTTATCACAGAATCTGCATTTTGGGCTGACACAATATTTTAGTATATGTGATTCATAATTCCTAGTTAGCAAGCATTGGTCCTGCGCAGCAAGGATAAAACCTTCAGTTTCCGCTTTCAACCCTGCACTGCGTAGCCACTGATAGATACGGGTTTTGTTTACATCAGCTTGTTTGGTACGGACAGAGTATTGGCCACGAAGTGGTTTATCCTGCTATCGCTTCTGTATCTGGTCGGTTGCATTCGTCTTTGCTGTCTTTTTTAAGTATTTTGCAGTTTTAGCCGGTGTATTGTGCTGTAGTTGCATCTCTACGCCCATTTGAAACTCCATTTTGAATTTGTTGGCTTCTTTCATTACGGAGTAAAGACGCTTACTACTTTCATGTTCCTTGACGCATACCATCATCCAGTCTTCTGTAGTTTCCAAGTATCTTTGGAGGCCAATTGTTATAGTTTTATAGGACAGTTCTAGTTGAACTAATCCTCTGCCTCCTTCGGATCTGGGCACATACAGACGATCAACATCAGCTTTGGGATGATGCATGCGATAGCAAGTGAGAAGCTTTCTCGTTTTGGCGTCCATTCGCTTAATTTCAGCTATGGTCCAGTTAAGGACATTAAAGCTGTATTGCACCACTGGGGCAGCCAATGTGTTTATAGCTGATATTCTATTTTTTGAGTTTAGTTCAGTATTTAGTACCAGACGTACATGCCTTTAGTACTCTTTTCTTATTTTTTCCTTCATTTGGGGGTGTTGTATGCCATCTCCTTCGCTAATTCCTAGGTACTTATAAGCTTCTTCATGCTCCAATTCCCTAATCTTTGTGACAAAATCTAAATCTATTGAGGGTGTTTCTGTAATTCTACCTTTCTTTAATGTTACTTTTTCACATTTATCTAATCCGAAGTCCATACCTATGTCGTCACTGAAGTATTTTACAATATTGAGGAGGACTTTCAACTCATTGTCGTCTTTGGCAAAGAGTTTGAGATCATCCAGGTAGAGTAGGTGATTGAATATTTTCTTATTTATTTGGTAACCATAGCTACTGTTGTTCAGTTCATGTGTAAGAGGGATTAAGGATAAACAAAACAGAAGGGGTGACAGAGTCTCCTTGAAAGATTCCACGTCGGATATTCAGACGGTTGGATATGGCAGTGCCCCCGGTGTGACTAAGGTATAGTTTGGTGTTCCACATTCCCATGCTGTGCTTAAGGAAATTTAATACCACAGGGGAGAAAGGAATAAGTAGGGTTCGTCAGTATTATTCGTTATTATTATTATTATTATTATTATTATTATTATTATTATTATGTTACTTTGGCACATTCATTTATTCAATATAAATTGTGTTCTTGAGGCACGATGTTAACAAGACTCTTCGCAAGAACTTTTTGGAGAATCCTCACAAATTAAAAGAAGACAGTTTCTGAGGGTCTGTACTATTGAACCCAATACCAATTCTCCAGAAACGATATTTCTACATGGTGTTCCAAGTGCGCCCATTACTACAGGAAATACTTCATTTACAGAGATGTTTCATAGCTTCATCAACTTCCTTGTCAGATTCGGGAATTTTTTTCAATCTTTTAAGTTTCTTTTGGGGTCCACATTTATATCTATCTATCTATCTATCTATCTATCTATCTATCTATTGCATTCTTATCATATAGAAAGATGCAATATATACTCTTATATGTACAATATCTAATGTATAGACATTTACATGGTACGTAAGAGCAAAGTCAATAATTTACCAAATGCTACCTTTTCTTGGTAACACGCAAAATCCCGGCCGCTTATCCAAAAGTTGACAAAATCCCTGTCTCATAGATCAAAGCCTTATAGATAATAAGACACATATTTAATGCTGAAAATTCAAGGATATTTCAATTCTAATTGTAATGTCAATTTGCGGCAACAACAACAACAATAATAATAATAATAATAATAATAATAATAATATCCATTATATACAAAAGTAAAATATCCAATATGTACACTTATAAGTACGATATTCAATATATACACTCCAATGTCAAATTAAGATAATAAACACAATATCCGATATATAAACTTATTTTGTGCTCAGAAATGGATGCTCCATTTATGACAAGATAATTATGAATGATCACTTGAAACGAAAGCAGGACAAACGATTATATTGTGTAAGTATAATATTAATATGATAACAGGCGAATGGCTTTAGCTATCTCAATCTGTTCATATCTTTCTCAGTCTGTTTATATCTATGTATCTATCCATCCATCTATATCAGTCTGTTCACATCTATCTATCTATCTATCTATCTATCTATCTATCTATCTATCGCATTGTTATCATATCCCAAGATCCAATATATCCTCTTATATGTACAATACACAATATATACACTTTTATTTACAACATCCGGTATATACTCTTATAGCCCCAATTTCCAATATACACTCTTGTATGTACAATATCCATCATATATTCCAATATGTACAATATTCTATATATACCCATATATGTACAATATACAATATGTGCTCATATATACAATATATCTCATATACACTCCAATATCCGGTATATAGACTTATTTTATGCTCACAAATTGATGCTTCATTTATGTCGACATAATTATGAATGAATTATGAAACTTTCTTTGCATTTTATTTCTTTCTCCCATTTGATTTTCCTTTTATATTTTTCTCGTTTAATTCTCAAATATAATCAAGCCAGCATCGTATCTTTAAAAATAATTGAAGAATATATCGTGAATTACTTAGTTTTGTTGCATTTGTTATTTTGAAATTCAGGGCAGATTTTCTGTAAATGGTGTTATTGTTTTAAAGAAGGAAAGGACAATGTAAATTCTCTAAGTACTTCTGCTTTTAACTAATATAAATATCAAGGAGGTGAAAACGTAATATCTAAAGATTTCATAAAATTAAGTAGGGTTGGGGAAGAGATGTCAAAAATAATTTCATCAAAATTTTCTAAAATAAAGATTCTAAAATAAGTTGATTTATTTGTGAATAATTCCTGAAAGTTTCATTATAATCCGACATTTTGTTTTTTGCAAGAGTTTTCCAAATCTATGTGTTTTTTACGCAAAAAAAAAAAACAACAAAAAAAAACAAAAAAAACAAATGCTAAAATTTCATATAGTAATCTTCGGTCACCTCGCTGACGCATGAGAAAAACAGATTTTTAACCAAAGTTTCGAACTTACTAGAATTAAACAATTAAAACAAAGAAAGAAATACTTTGGGTTTGCATCATAATAATACGAAAAAGATTTTGACACTAAAACTTTGTTTTAAACAAGTTTGGAGTATTTTTTCATTTCATCTTTGTTCTGTGAATTAGTGGCGCTACCTACATATATATATATATATATATATATATATATATATATATATATATATATATATATATATATATATATATATATATGGTTGCATCTCTTATATATATTATGTGTATGTATATATATATGTATCGATCTATCTAACTATATTTATCTATTATATATATATATATATATATATATATATATATAGACATAGATATATTGTATTATAAATAATTAATTAATTACATCAAACTTATATAAAAATAACGACAAATGAGAAAAAGAGCAGTAAATTACTAAAAATCTCCTGGTAGATTATCTGTTGTCACAATATGGGATAGTCAGGAACAAAGGTGATAGAGAAAAAAAGAATATAGATGAATTTGGCTTGATTGAAAAAATATTATTTTAAACATTTTGAAACTACCAACATCTCTGGTTTCATGTGCTTGTGTAGATGTGACAACAACAAAGCCTAGTCCAGTGACAACCTAATGGATGAAAGACATCGCAAAAACTTTCTCCAATTTGTCATAATATTTGTCTGAATACTGTTTGTTTATATTGAAAATTATACAAAATTATATATACATATATATATATATATATATATATATAATTTTTTATATATTTTCAATATATATATATATATATATATATATATATATATATATATATATATATATATATATATATATATATGTATAATGTGAAAAAATAATCACCCTAACACCACAAATTAGAGCTCCCATCTACCGCATATATCAAAATTAATATTGAAATAATGAAAAATGAGAAAACCAGATGTCAGTTGCTGAAAATCTCCTGATGAGTGCAATGAATAAATTACAAAAAATGTTTATCTACAAAACTCTGGAGTTGAGGTGCTGAATATAACATCAAGCAGCTGACAAACTTTATTTGTATTAATCACTCACACACACACACACACACACACACACACACACACACACACACATATATATATATATATATATATATATATATATATATATATATATATGTCAACTTCAGTTATTTTCCCACCTACCATGACATGGCTTCCCTGTCTTTTTTTATAAATATTTTCATGGCTGTTGTTTTCATGACTTTTCCTCCTTGGTTCATATTTTATTTAAAATTTCTTTTTTGCTCACATGTTCCATTCATGGTATCCCCAGCATCCTTCTGTAGAACCACATCTCTGTTACCTCAATCTATAATCAATCATGAAATAATTTTATTAACACTTGATTTGATGCCACATCCTATTCAAGCTTCAACATTTGTGCCAATTAATTATTTGGTCAAGCTCTTAAATATAATTCATTTCGTCAATTAATTTGGTCAATCACTTAGATAAAAACCACTTTCGTGGCTGAAATAACCACTGTGACATGCCATTTTGAATCAGAAAATTTAATTCTTGTATGTTAGATCTATTTAACTATATTTATCTATTATATATATATATATGTGTGTGTGTGTGTGTGTATATGTATATATATATATATATATATATATATATATATATATATATATATATATATATATATATATATATAATTATTTATTTTTAAAGAAAAAAAATTTATAACATAAATATGTTATAAAATCACTACAAAAATAGCCATTTTGTTTCAACACCCTCTATCTGCTCTACTTTGTATTGAGCACTCTTTTAAGAATAGTAATTGTTGGTTATTGGAATTCATTCCATATACACCAATCATATACTTGTATATATATATATATATATATATATATATATATATATATATATATATATACAGATAGATAGATGTATTGTATTATATATAATTAAGTAATTACATCAAAATTATATATAAATAACGAAAAAAGAAAAAAAGAGCAGTCATTTGCTAAAAACCTCCTGAAGAGTGGACTGAAACAATTACAAAAATTTTCATCTATGAAACACTGGAGTCGAATATAATATTAATCAGCTGAGTGACAAATGTTATTTGTATAACTACACACACACACACACACACACACACACACACACACACACACACATATATATTTATATATATATATATATATATATAGATAGATAGATAGATACATAGATAGATAGATATAGTCTTTGATCACTTTTAATTTTCCTTTACACTAGCTCATGTTTCTTCTTTTTCTTCTTTTTCTTCATCTTCTTTTCTTCCTCTTCTTCTTCTTCTTCTTCTTCCTTTTCTTCTTCTTCTTCTTCTTCATTTTCTTCTTCTTCTTCCTATTTAAACTGCATTTACCTACTTTAGATTTGACATCAGATCTTTCTTCTTCAATACCGTCATCCTTTTATCATCGTATATCCTTTCTTCACAAAAAAACACTTCCTTTTCCCACCTTTTTCGTTCGCGACTCCGAGATATACAAAACGTCAAATCTTTCTTTGAGCATCACGTGACTTGCGTCATCAAAGACCTTATGAAAAAGGAAATGAAAGACGTTAGAATTTGCTAAAAAAAAAAAAAAAAAAAAAAAAAAACACTTAAAAATATATATTTCTCAAATCTTTCGACCATTTTTTTTCTTCCAGCGTGATTTTTTATTTATTTTTTTTCTCAAATTTTTATTTTTTTGACTTCCTCACTTACCAATGAGGAGATTTCACGCCAAAAAAAAACTCACTTGTCCACATTCCTTCTATTGTTTTATTCTTCTTTCTGCCCTCCCCAAGGATTTCTCCTGGAAATCGCCTGACATCGACAAGATGCATTAGACAAAAGTCAACGAAACAATAGTGAATGTTGGATAGGAAAGTTTGGGGAGAGAGCAAAGAGAAAGCAATTCGAGATGGCTGACAAAGGGAATGCGAAAAAAGAGGAAAAAAATGTTTATAGAATAATTGGTTATGCAAAATAAACGTGATAGAATTAAAGAGCTAGAAGGAGAAGTCAAAAAATGGCGTCCGATGTCGTCGAGCAATGTTAGATTTTAAGATTAGTAATGATTTCAAAAACAACTTAGTGCGTTATACGTGTAGCCTTATGTCATACATGACAGAGCCGAGAAACTGTCTATTATAACTATATCGGGTTCAAATAGGTTTCCCTAGAAAAGTGGCTTATGAAAGCTAAGAAAATATATCTATAACTACTACAGCATGTTCGAGCTGAGATGGGCGTCACATACTTATGGCCTTGGACCATACTTAAAATGTTAAGTAAATATCTGTTATACTACTGTTGCTTTTATCGATCTGAGATGACTGCCCAATGCATGCTCCTTGGGTCATGCTATTAGTGAGGAAAATATATATTATTAGGACAAATAATTCGAGTTTAGTTGTGAACCTCATAATTGTAGCCTTGTGCCCGTGCTTATCAGTGTATGGCACAAGTCTATCATTTGTCGTAGTAATATATATATCACTAGGGTGAGAGCAAAAGGTATTCCTATTGCATCTAGTTTTTAAAAAATCAAAAGGATTCTTCATATTTTGTGTCTAAGTACCGGACTTGGCTTCGCTGAATAAAAATTTATTATTGCTGCAATGAGATTGATCGTAATTAGATGATTTGATTGATCCGTATTAATTGACTTATTAACCCTATCAGAAAACATTTTTATATTTTAAGAAGTTGTTGAGATAATAATATTTTAGTGATATAAGGTTTACTTTTTAACCCATAGCCGAGGGAGAAGAGATGGATTCACGCCTTTCTCAAGGGTATTTACGTGCAAATGAATATAACGAACTCAAGTGGAATTGGAACTGGGTTCTCCGATTAACGATTCCGAGCCATTATCCATTGCGTATGTTGTGCATATGTAAGCGCGTACATTATTTACATTCTTCGGACTCTTGTCCTCATTTTGTCCTCATTTTGTCGCCATATTTATTTCAACGTTTCCAACCACCTAATGAAGGCTGGAGCGTACAACTTCAGTTATTTTCCCACCTACCATGACAAACGCTAAACATGTGTATGCAGAAGGAATATCTGTAGACACGATTTCTGGCTAATCGTGTATATATATATATATATATATATATATATATATATATATATATATATATATATAATGGCTGGTTCTTCGTTTCCAAGTACGTATATCAAATTCCGTCAACACGCGCTAACATATCGGTCTATATTTCTGAGATTAGGTATTATGTACACTATTTACATTCTTCGGACTATTGTCTCCATCTTTGTCGCCATATTTATTACAACGTTTCGGCCTTCTTCAGGTGGTTGGAATGAGAGAGTTTTTACGAAATAAGTAGTAAAAAAACTATTAGTGTAAACTGGCATTTCAAACTATCTATTCTACACGTTTTAAAATATTTACGGAGTATTCGTAATTAATCATATTACGGTTTAGTTCTATTTTTTAATTATAGATAAGCTTCGAGAATTTTTACTTTATGTTTATTCTGTAAGCGTTCTGAGATTGCAAAAGAAATACTTTTCGCAGATTACTTCCAGAACACAGAGAATAAATCACTGTAAGTTCAGACTCGAATATCGGGGCCAGAAAGACATGCCGAAAACTCGATTCGCAGGTACTATCTCACAAATCACAATGCATATTCTTTTCGTGAAAAAGTAGAGAAGTATTTTGACAAGAAATTTTCTGAATTTCGAATGTGGACAGGTATGTTAATGTAAATGTTTAGAAGTGTTGGACATATTACTCAAATGAAAACTTTACCGCTGACACAACGGTGTTGTAGTGTGTCCAACATAAAGAGATCATTTAAATTTTATAAAAGATGTTGGTTTTCTGCAAAAGTGGACGGGGTAGTTTCATTACGAATAACTTTATTAGATATACTAGATTTAATGTAGTAAATAATTAATTTTGAGTAAAAATAGACAGATGTGACTGTACCAGAAGTGCTGGTGGCTGCCATTAATAGACCGTCGTGGAAAAGATTTAGTGTGGCTCATTAATTCAGAATCGTCCTACAATTACAAAAGTCAAGGAGATTATTATAATGATGATGATAATTAAGTCACTTTTTTAATATGAAAGTATCCAATATATATATATATATATATATATATATATATATATATATATATATATATATATATATGTATATATACTGCACTCTCACAGACGTGCCATTGCCTCCCTTTGTCTACTTCCACGGTAACTACTCCGATGAGCTGCTTTCGCTGGTTGCCAGACTTCATGAATTTAAGCGTTCAACTAGGCTGGCATCTCGCTCTCACCCTTTCACTGTCGAAACTGTTAAATGTAGCCGTCTCTTCTACTCCAATAGCTTCATGTTTCGCACTTCTCGCCTGTGTAACTTCCTCCCCATTTCTTGTTTTCTTGATAGCTATAATCAACTATTCAAATGTAATGTCAATCGACGTCTCCAGATGCACTGATCTATCCCCTAACCGTCTCTTCATCCTTTCCTCTGTCACTCCTATTTGCTCTCGCTTCAACTCTCTGTAACCCCTTGCGTGCTAGTGGCTTCCCGCCTTGCTTGGGGTGGAATGCTTAATATATATATATATATATATATATATATATATATATATATATATACCCAAGTATATGATTGGTGTATATGGAATGAATTCCAATAACCAACAATTACTATTCTTAAAAGAGTGCTCAAATCAAAGTAGAGCAGATATAATTATTTATTTTTAAAAAAAAAAAATTTATAACATAAATATGTTATAAACATATTTATGTTATAATTTTTTTTTCTTTAAAAATAAATAATTATATATATATATATATATATATATATATATATATATATATATATATATATATATATCAGGGGGAGTAAGTCAAAGAGAGAAGGACACAGATATGATTTGGGAAAGTATAGTTTGCACGAGAAGTAGTTTCGCCCAATACCACAAATTGGTACTAAACCAAAACATCAACCTGAAAACTCGACCGAGTACATAAATAACCTCGTCAAATTGAGACGTGGATATTGATGTAATGCATGGCGCCAAACCCGTTGGGAAATATTTAGACTGTGCGCTGTATATAATCCCTTTCAAAGATCAATAGTTAAAAATAGTTTTGAGCGTGTGATGGTTGAGGGTCTTCGCTAAGACCACCATTCCTTAAATATTTTTGGTCTGGCGATAGAATCACAAACAATCAAGGACGGTACCAAATAACAGAAACAACAGCAATGACTAAAATGGATGGCACATGAAAAAAGAAGAAAAATGAATGACATAATGAAGATGTTAACCTTCCGCACTACTTCAAATAAAAGGTTAGAAAGAAAACCTCCATTAATACTGGACATAGCGAAAGCAACGACTGACTTGAGAAACCTATTTTCCTGAAAAAATGTCTAAATTTCAATCGAAAGCAGTATTGGTTGCTCAGTCAGTGATAACTGAGGAATATGCTAATGAAGCTGAGTATAACAGTTCGAATAATGTAAATAATACAAGTAATCATAATACCTCATCTCAGAGATATAGAGGCCAAAACGTGAATATAGCAATGAAGCGGAGGTTAACAGTCCGAATAATGTAAGTATTCATAATACCTCATCTTAGAGATATAGACAGATGCTGAAGAAAAATTACAATCACCTGAAGAAGGCCGGAGCGTACAACCGCCGAAACGTTGTGAATATGGCAATGAAGATGAGGATAACAGTTCGAATAATGCAAATAATTCAAGTAGTCACAATACCTCATCTCAGAGATATAGACAGATACTGAAGAACAATTCCAATCACCTGAAGAAGACCGGAGCGTACAACGGCCGAAACGTTGTGAATATGGCAGTGAAGATGAGAAAACAATACAAATAAAGTATGTTGAGTATTACGAAAAACATTGTTAAACTACAATAAAACACAATTATATAAAAAAAATAAAAAATAAAAACAAAAAAAAACAAACAAAAAAAAACAAACAAAAAAAAACAAAAAAAACAAAAAAAAAAAAAACAAACAAAAAAACAAACAAACATCAGAATTGGTCAAAAGAAGATCTCGCAGATCAAAGACGGTAAAAAATCTGTTGGTGAACACGGAATGGTGTGGGGTGCCATCAAAATCGATGGTGGGTAAAAATCGCTAAAAGCTGATGGAAAATCTAAACAGCTAAAACAATATTAGTTCATTACGGCCTATTCTTCTGCGAGACTACAAAAGGTGAGAATATTTTCTACATGGCGGTGCACTTTGTCACACATTACGTGCAAAAAAAACAAAAAAACAAAAAACGGTATGACTGTTTCCTTGTGGGGAAATGGCTAATATTACCTTTATAATTACCATATATGTTAATTAAGACAGGAATATAAATTGTCACATTTTATCCTTTTTCCTTTCTGTGAAAAATTGTGCATTATAGCCTAGTGAATATTCTTCCACGAAATCTGCATGCAACTGGACATATTTAGTGGTCTAAAAAGTTTGTCCGTGCATTGAATATTGGTGCTATGTCTAGTCCTATGCTCCTACTCTATATTTTGAGATACTTAAGAAAATCTACTGAACGGACTGCAATGTAATCGATCCTGACCTGGCATCTCAGGATTTTCCACTGGTATGAAGTGGAGAGACTAGATCGAATCAATTGCCAATGTTTTGTCATGCCAGAGAACATTTTTCTCGGCAGAATCCATCTTACATATTTAACAATGAACCCACCGTCGGTGACTTTGAATAAAGTTGCCATATCTGGTCTGGTGCTTCTGCTCCGCATATGAAGATTCTTGAAAAAATCCAAAAAAGGATCTGCAATGTAATCGATCCTGACCATACATCTCGATTTCAATCACATTCTCAGCGCCGTCACGTGTTTTCCATCTCTCTTTTCTACAAATATTCTCATGTCAATTATTCTAAGGAGTTTTGAGGTACTTTCCAAATTGCCAAACATTCAGGAGAGCAACTCGATGAGTTTTCTTGGTCTAATGTTTATCACTGACATGAAGGGAAATGATTATACTGTAATACTAAATCTATTATCAGTCAATGCAATGACTATTACGACTGGGTTTGATCTGGTGTCCTTGCTATTTACCTCGAGAATCTCTAAAAAAACAAAGAGTCTACCATGTTATCGGTCCTGTCCTGGCATCTTGACTTCCTTCACTTTCCCACCACCGTGACTTGGCTTCTCTGTGTCTTTTCTATAAATATCTTCATTGAAGTTGTTCCAAAGAACCTTTCTCCTTTATTCTTGAAGGCATAAATTTTAAGCGAACTACAAGACTGGTAACATGGTTTCATCATTTTACGGTGAAAAACACCGAGATGTAACCATGAGTTCTATTCTAATGCTTTCTTTAGTCACCTCTTTTGTTTTCTTGATACGATATTCAAAGAATTAAATGCAATGTCAGTCGCCATCTTCTATCTTCCGGAAATATATTCTTTTATTCTCCTTTCTCCCCACTCAAGTTTTCTCATTGTCTTTCAGTAACAGAATGATTGTTAGCAAAAGGGTGAGTCCAACGTGCGAATTACAAATCGGACATACCAAAATTAAACAAGTTCAAATATATATATATATATATATATATATATATATATATATATATATATATATATATACTTATGCGTGTAGTTATTTATGTATATAAACGCATTCCATTCACACAGAGAGAGTAATAAATGACCATTGTCAGGGATAAACACCGAATCAATATTCGGTGTTTATCCCTGACAATGGTTCAATGTGTCGTGTACAGACAACTTTTTCCCCTTAGAATTTATCTTGCATGTTTATACATCTATTATCAGTCAGTGCAATGACCATTACTACTGGATTTGATATGGTGGTCCTGCTATTTACCTCGAGAATTTCGGCAAAAAACAAAGAAGAGTCTGCAATATAATCGATCCTGACCTGGCATCGCGATTTTAATCACTTTCTTACCGACGTGACGTGGCTTTCCTGTATCTTTTCTACAAATATTTTCATGGCAATTTTTTCTGAAGAGTTTTTTTTTCCCTTTGATGCCTCCGCGTACATAAATATAAGACTGCTACTAGATTGTTAAGTGGCTCTCATCGTTTTAATATTGAACTATCTACATGCAACCGTAGGTTTTATTCTAACAATTTATTTTCTCGAACTTTTCGCCTGTGGAACTCCTTTCAATTTTTTGTTTTCCTCGCACTTAAGATCTTAAAAAATACAAATGCAACGCCAGTCACCATCTTCTGTCACCATGAATACTGTTATTTTATTGTCCTTTCTCCTTACTAACGTCTTCTTATTCTCTTTCACTTGCCGTTGCCTTCTCGTGGCATTATCGCCTTGCATAGGGTGAAATGATTAAAAAAAAAAAACGAAATATCCTTAGTAATTATGCCTCAATTGAAAATCGACAATCGATTGCTAGCTTTTTGTGCTCACTGTCGAAACGTACGGTAAATTATTTGTGAATATTAAACAGAATATTGTGTACGGAGAGGGTAAATGAAATGGAAGTCGATTGTCCGCTTTATTTGCCTCTTGCTTCTTTATATTTTATTTCAATCACTCCATTAATGTTGGCCTTGTTCAGTGGCACTTTGATAGGTCTGTCTGTATCGGGACACAATTCGCTAGGGACGCTGCTCTAATGGGCTACGTCATTTATCATTCATGCGATTGGACGACAATGAAGAAGGACGTTCGTTAATCCGATTGGTTCGTAATTCAAATATGCCACACGACAACAAAAACCTTTGGTGGCAAATGATAAACAATAATTAGAGAAATTCAAAGAAGAAAAAAAAAATGTTGATTCAAATTTCCCTGAGGATGAAAGGATTGAATGTTTCGGACAAGGCTTATCAAAAATGGTGCCTTCTCTATAAGTCTTTGTACACCCCGCCAACACACACACACACACACACACACACACACACACACACACACACACACACACACACACCAACAAAATACGCACCACTGGTGGCGAAGTGTTTCGTTTTTATGCTAATTTTACATGCTCAGTTTTGTGGCCTTATGCCAAACGAGTATGGAGTTACTGCTCATCAATGATTAGATACACACACACGCACACACACACACACACACACACACATACATACAGTGGGGTAGAAACAAATATTCGTACACATACAAATTTTTAATTTATTGTATTTCTAACTAATGAATAAGCATACTTTTCATATAATTAACTGTACACAGATGCATAATAACTAAATACATAGAAAGGAGAAAAAAGTTTTGATTTAATAGAAATAAATCCCATTTATAAGTGTGAAAAAAGTATTCGTACAATACAATATATATAATACATAATCTTCTGTTGAAGAATAGCCATTATTCACTTCTACAGTAACCAACCTCCTTTTGTAGTTCTCAATTAATGATCTGAAAATTTTAGTTGGTACCTTCTTCCATTTTTCTTCGCATAGCGTCTTCAGATCCGGGATGTTTGTTGGAGCTCCTGACTGGATTTGAATTTTCGATCGGTTTTTGATGTAATGGAATAACCAGTCACCCCCACGAATGATTACATTAAAGGTATTAGGTTGGTGCAAAAATAATGCCGTTTTCTCACTTATGTTACTATGTGAGAAAGCGACATCATTTTTGCACCAACCTAATAGTAAGTACCTATATAATTAACTGTCTACAAGAGATTCGACTACAGAGAGAGGACGAGTGAGCGAGGCGATGCAAGAAACGTCCGACCTTCCAATTAGTGACACTCACTACTAGATTGACCTTTGTGTATATAACTGTACCGTGTTTCATATTGTTGTGTACAATAAACCTTTTTTCTAGTATCCACTTGGGGTTATGTATTTATTCCCTTAGCACGGCATATAACAGTTTTAAATCTGCGAACTGATTTGACATTTCAGGATATTTACATTATTTTTAGCAAGCCAATTCATCGTAGATTTTGCAGTGTGCTTAGGATCATTATCTTGTTGGAAGGGAGTTCAATATTTTCAACCGAAATCAATAAATTTGCTTCCAAAATATTTTGATATGCAACGGCATTCATTCTACCATCTATTACTGATAGGTTGCCAGTACCTTTTGCAGAAAAACAACTGTAGACCATGAGGCTGCCACTACCAAGTTTCACTTTTGGAAATGTGTGCTTTTGTTTGAAGGCATCGCCATCTTTTCTCCATAAATGATTTCTAGAATTACATTCACAAAACTTAATTTTGATTTCGTCTTTCTATAATAATCTTTCCCAATACGATCTTTCCTTATCCTTATGTTGACGAACGAATTTCAACTTGGCATCTCTGTCTTTTCAATAGCAGTGGAGTTTTCCCAGTGGTGCATGACTAGATTCTTCCTATAAATTTCATTGCTAATTGTCTGTTTAGTAACAGATTCCTGATGAAAACAAATTATCTTTCAGCTCTTGACGAGTAAGCATCGGATTTTCTTTAATTTGACGCATAAATTTCCTCAAAGATCTTGCAAAAATCTTCTGTGGATCACCAGTTCTTTGGTTTTCAACAGTTTTGAGTTGCTTATACATTGCAATGAATGAATTAATGGTAGTCAATGGAATATTCAGGTTGTCTGAGATTTTCTTGTAACTTTTATCTTCTTTTCAGAGCTTAACAATCAGTTCTTTTTGCGAATTTGTTAATTCTTTACCTCTTGTCATGATGAAAACGTTCTTGCATGAATATCAATTACAGAAGGTTCTGTTTGTAGTTGTTGGTGTAATAACTACTGATAAAATTTTTGAGCATTCTCGAATATTCCCCTTGAATAATGATGTAATGAATATGCATATACCTGGGTTCAGACTGATGTGGAGGTACATGGACGACGCCTATAATCTTCACCTATTGCCTACGCCTATTGCCTACCACTACGACAAGGACCAGTCCATTACGGTTACCTGCTAGATTGTCCTACTCGGTTACAGTTGTCCAAAACCGCTTTTTTACTTCGAACAAATATATCCCTTTCCGGGACATATCAAATAATCTAGACTATTAAGTCAATTTCAGTTTTAAAATTTGAAATTTGCATTATACGAATATTTTTCACACATTAAAATGCATAAATAGGATATGTTTCTTTAATCAAATTTGTTACTGTTTTCTATGTATATCTAGTTATTATGCATCTGTGTGCAGTTAATTATATAAAGAGTGTGTTTATTCATTAGTTGGAAATACAATAAATGAAAAATTTGTATGTGAACGAATATTTGTTTTCCACCACTGTGTTAGTGTATATATATATATATATATATATATATATATATATATATATATATATATATATATGTATGTGTGTGTGTGAGTGATATTGCAATTCAGAAGTAACAGCGATCCGCAAGTAATCTTCTGGAACATAACGCCTTTAAGCCAAGTTTTCTCTCTAATTATAATGTTCTCTATCACGAGATAGAGCATTAATTACACTGTGTAACAAAATTTTGCGAATTTAAATAATGAAAATTTTTTACGAAACAGGCCCTGCAGTTATAGAAAGTCTACCTTGGATGGTAAGATAAAAACACAAAAAAAAAATCTTACACGGTGAATAGAAGATTCATTGTTACCGAGGACTTATTAGGCACAATAAGAGATTAGCAACAGTAATTAATAATGAAATAGAACAATGCGACGAATAGATCGTAGTAATTGCAGAATACGATTTTTTTCTTTCTATATAAAGGGTTTTTTTAAAAAGAAGTCACTTGATTTTTTTTATGGCATATCGACATTGTCAATATCGCTTCCCTTACATTTGGGTTGATTATTAATAAAAACTTATGAATTATTTCTACGTCTCATCTCGATCGATTGAAACCGGGGAACTGTAAATCATTAAGAACAACAGAAAGGTGTTAAATTTTTAATCGCTTCGCAAGAATATTTCAACCAAAACAAAACAAAACAAAACAAAACAAACGTCTACTGTAAAAGATTAAGCATAAAAAAGGACTACAAATCTTAGAAGCCTTAACAATAAGATAAAATAAAAACGAAACTAAATTTTTCAACGGTGAAATTTGAGTTTTATATATATATATATATATATATATATATATATATGAAATTAAATAGTCTTAAGATATGCTATATTTATGGGATGAAGTGCTCAATAACAGAGATAGAGCGTGTGTAAATATAAAAGTGAACATAGAAGTCAACAGTTACAGCTTCTAAGTTTTGACTTCTATGTTCACTTATATATATATATATATATATATATATATATATATATATATATATATATTTAGAGGAATCTAAATGAAATAATGATAAAAAACGAAAGAATATTAATCTTCAGTGTGCCTGAAGATTTTAATTTTTTAATATATTTCATTGTTCAATATATATATATATATATATATATACATATATATATATACATATACATATATATACATATACATATATACATATACATTTACATATATATATATATATATATATATATATATATATATATATACATATATATATATATACAAAGGCCAATGAATTATTTCGCTTGCCAGTCACATTACCAGAACTTGACAAAAAAGTATAAAGACCACACCGAGTTTTACAAGTATTTGAAGTATTAGGCACGCTAGTATCGCTACATAACGTGGTATAATTAAAATAACCAGAAGTTTAGTTCAAAGCGCTTGATTACAAAACTTCGGAAACTATCTCGATAAATGTGTAACAATTTTGTGTCAACTACGTAAAATAATTAATAAGAAGTTATGATTGTTTAGCAGAATTATTTTATCACCATGTTTGTGGACCTAAGCTGAATGCTGGCTTTCTTTCCATAAAGCTAACAACCTATTCAATAGCTTTTTCAATTTCAGGCCAAGTTTCATCACAATCTTCCGGATGTCTCAGTAATTTCCCTTTGACTCAACTCTCAAAGTTTTTTGGTTCACCACTGCTGTGGCCTGGTATTGAACTCATAACTCTTTGGATCTAGTCACTGGATCTAACCAATAGGCTCGGTTCGAAATTCTAATTACCTGAAGAAGCAGGAGCGTACAATGCCGAATATGGCAATAAAGATTAGGATAATAGTCCGAATAATGTAAATAATGCAAGTAAACATAATACCTCATCTCAGAGATATAGACAGATATTGAAGAAAAATTCCAATCACCTGTAGAAGGCTGGAGCGTACAACAGCCGAAACGTTGTGAATATGGCAATGAAGACGAGGATAACAGTCCGAATAATGTAAATAATGCAAGTAAACATAATACCTCATCTCAGAGATATAGACAGATATTGAAGAAAAATTCCAATCACCTGTAGAAGGCTGGAGCGTACAACAGCCGAAACGTTGTGAATATGGCAATGAAGACGAGGATAACAGTCCGAATAATGTAAATAATGCAAGTAATCATAATACCTCATCTAAGAGATATAGACAGATTTTGAATAAAACTTCCAATCACCTGAAGAAGGCTGGAGCTTACAACGGCCAAAACGTTGCGAGTATGGCAATAAGGATAACAGTCCGAATAATGTAAATAATAAAAGTAAATTATGTTGAGTATTAGGAATAAAAATTGTTATACTGTAGTATAGCACCATTAATAAAATTAACATGATGATTAAACTGATGTGATCAAAAAAGATCTCACACGGGATGCTGGGTGGCAAAATTGTAATGCATGAGAGTATGTAAGAAGTGGGATATAAGACAATGTAAGACAATAAAACTCTATTGGTGAACACGTAATGGTGTGGGTCCCATCAAAGTCGATGGTGGGGACATCGGTAAAAGCTGATGGAAACCTAAACAGCGGAGGATACTATTACGGCCGATTCTTCTGCCAGACTCTATGACAAGGGAGAACATTTTCTGCATGACGGTGCACTTTGTTACACATTACGTGCAACAAAACGGTTTCTTGTGGATGAAAATATTCAACTTTTGGAAGACCGGCCAACACAAAGTCCTGACTGAATCGAAAGCAGCTCATCGGAGCAGTTAGCATGAAAATATTTGTAAAAATGACAGAAGGAGGCAACGACACGTCTGTGAGAGAGCGACTGCAGACGAGATGCCAGATCAGGGCCAATAACATTGCATATCCGTCTCTTAATTTTATCAAGAACCTTGAGAAAAAAAGATGGGGCACCGGACTATAAATGGCAGCAATACTCGATGCAAGGGCGAATGGTTGATTTGTAGATTTGAAGGATCGACTCCGGCGAGAAAAATTTCCTGGCGCGGCACAGGGAGCCAACTTCCCTCTCACTCTCTGAAACCCCTTGTGTGCTAGTGGCATTCCCGCCTTGCTTGGGGTGAAATGCTTAAAAAAATTGATTTTGTTTGATGGGATTCAAAAGGAAGTTCTAGAACATATTGAATGTATAATTAGCCGGAAAAAAGTACGATTTTTATACAGCCATAACTAACCAAAATATCTTCTCTACTTACCCGGTTTGCAATTTTTTTTTATATTTCAAATCCTAAATTGTCCGTAGACATTAATGGATATTTCATGTGTGCATTTCGCGTGTCTGAGCGTTTCCATCAGTTCAATACATTAAGATAAAATTTCCAACTTGAATTCGGATCTTCCCGTTGCGCAGATTAATCCTGTGAGTTTATGGGCAACTCTAGCCGAGCGAAGACGAGCTATAACGCCTATTCGAAGAGACAAGCGAGTTGGTTATTACCTAGACGTTGAAAAGCCGATTGGACCTTATTCTTTTCTCTTTTCCCGCCAAAAAGTGTCGACTCCAAGACGTTTTTTTGTTTTTTTTTTATTTCTCTCTGCTTATTTTTATTATTTATGCCTATTCACAAAACAGATGGCTAAGAATCGAAGATGTTATTTTTATTTTAGGGGTTTTAAATTTCTTTTTCCGTGTTATCCGTCAACGCTGTAATTATTGCTTTCACTTCTGACATTGGTGGCATCGTCACCCTCTGAATATTTCAATGTTTTTTGTTTTTTTTTATAATTTTTTAATATTTGGATGTTCCAGGATATCAGCTTTCGCAAAAACTGCGAGTTAGACTGTCCGATCAGAAGTCAGAGATCATATAAAATTTACTAATATGCTTTTATTTTAGAGGATTATGTGTCTTGACTGGACGATCCTGGGCTTACGACCACATTGCGTTGAAACACGTACGAATTTAAGCAATGTCGAGGCTAGTCATTACCTAGATGGGCGATCGCTTGAAAATGCCAGATTCTGTAAGATTGGGTGTGCGGGCGGTAGAAGAGATAATGGCTCAGAACTCTTAATCGGGGAGCTGAGATCCAAATATATGTTTGTCTGTGTGCATATACGCGCGTATGTGTGAGAGAGATTATTTTAAAGTTGGGTAGCGATTTAATTTATTTAGATATATTCATCTTTAAATCAATTCTTCTTTCAAGGAATGTCGTTTGAGGACCTCATGATTGTGAAACTCGGGTTACGACGAGGGCCATCCTTTCATACGAATAAACGTTTTTGCAATGCTCTTCTCCAAGTATGGCTTAATTAGTAAGACGCGTATCACTAAGCCATTATTAGAAAAAATACTTGCAATCTAAAAATATATTTCTGGCTTTAAATATCCTGCAGAGATTTGATAAGTCAGAGAAAACGATTAAATAAATTAATCAATGGATGATAGTGTAATGTTAAGGCAACGCATGCACACATACATACATGCATATATATATATATATATATATATATATATATATATATATATATATAGATATAGATATAGATATATGTATATATATATATATGTGAAAAGTGTATATATATATATATATATATATATATATATATATATAATATATTATGTATATTATTATTTATATATCATATGTGCGGTACTTATTAGAAAGCGCTCAATATCAGAGATAGAACTAACATATTTGGTTGGATTCATGTGAGTTTGTGACCCTGGGTTGCACGCTTTTGCGATATATATATATATATATATATATATATATATATACATATATATATATATATATATATATAGTAAAGGTAATAAATATATATCTATATACCAACTTATATCTATAAAACTGACGATATTTTCGTCGGTTGAAATAGTTTTTTTCCCCATATGGGGTAAGTTGAGATTTCATTGTGAACAAATATATATTCTGCTGTATGGATATGATTTTGTGATCCTTAGTTTTACGTATTTGCAATCATCAGAAAAACAGGTTTCTTTTTTAAAATTGGATCAATTTATGCTTGTTTGACTGTTTGGTGGTGGAAGGAGAGATATTCTTCCGTACTTGCACGCGATGAGACTTTCAGACACACAGACACACTTACATACAGGTGTACGCATTTTAGTTCACGCAAACGCACCCACATAAACAATCCGCACATATTGACATATGCATTTGTAATTCTATTTCGGTGTCAGGGTTTTAGCTTTTTATGTGTAGCAATGTTGCGTTCAACGAGGAGCGGTTAGGTGTGTTCTTGACGCTTTTTCAGATCTACCGCCTGGGTTGTCTGTATATTCGCTGAAAAGCACTTAAGATACTCGCTGAAAAACATTCCTTTACCCACTCAATCTTCGTATAAACTCCTAACTGAAAGAATCGAAAGTCATATTAGAAGAATGAGATGTAAGGTACACTACTACAGTAGTTCAGGGCAATAGCGCGGGACTTGGGGTCCAAGATGACCAACCAAGTGAATCGCGGTAGCTGGGGCGTGGGATGGCGAGTAGGCGATAATAGGAGGTTGAACACCTACCTGATTGTGGGGCCCTATTTCGCGATGTATACCGTGGATAAAGGCTCGAAAAAAAACTCAAAAAATTATACTAACTTGTGCTAATGATTCCATGAAAAATTTGGGGTAATTTGCTTTTTAAGCCCCGTGCTAAGTATCTCATGAAAAAATCCACAACAGTTATTTTTTATTCTAAATTTACATGCCTAATTCGAAAATAACAAAGAGACTTTATAAAATCTACTGTTTTGGAATTATCGACAATAAAAGTTTGGACTCATTCGTGTCGTTGTCAGCTACGGCACGGCAGCCATTATTGGCGTTGTTTGCATCAGTGCGTGCGCAATAATCGAGACAAGTCAATGTCTATTCCCAGCAAATATATGCAAAGAACGCCAGTAATGGCTGTCGCGGCGCGAATGAGTCCGAACTTTTATTTTCGTTAACCCCCAAAAGGTAGATTTTATCAAAATTTCTTTGTTATTTTCGAATTAGGCATGTGAATTTTCACGCAAATATATTTATTGGGGACATCTTTATTAGATAATTAAAACGGGGGCTTAAAAAGCAAATTACCCGAAATTTCACCTTATTTCAGTGTTCTAGAGCAGATTTTGTATACAATAAATTTTAACTGGAAGGAAATTCACCCTACCACTACGAAATATAGTCAAAAAGGTTAAATAGATCCAATTTTAAAAAATAGGACAGTTTGTCTGATGATCGCAAATGCGTGAAACCCAGACTCAGAAACTTATGTCCATACAAAAGAATATGTTAGCTCTATCACTGATATTGATTACTTTCCACTCAATACTGCACATACAAAAACAATATATTATTTCATCTGTATTTTTAAGTTAGTTAAAAATACAGATGAAATAATTCAACTTCAAAAA
Organism: Acanthosepion lycidas; assembly: GCA_963932145.1. Lineage (NCBI taxonomy): Eukaryota > Metazoa > Mollusca > Cephalopoda > Sepiida > Sepiidae > Acanthosepion > Acanthosepion lycidas. The sequence continues at coordinate 15,554,081 of OZ010598.1, forward strand.
CGTTTCCAAAATAATTCTGTCCTTAAATTTACATATGAACTCAATACTACTAATAAAATCCCCTTCCTTGACATATTGATAAACACAAATAATAACAAATTTACTATTTCGCCATACAAAAAACCTACAAGCATAAATTCATGTACACTTAACTACAAGAGCGAATGCCCATATTACTACAAAATAGCAATTATAAAGAATCTAATACATCGTGCAGAAACTAATTCATCCACAAAACAGATTTTTTACAGTAAACTAAAGAATATAAAACAGACACTTATTAACAATAGCTTTCCAAACTATATAGTTGATGAACAAATAAGATGCTTTCTTAGAAATCTCAATACTAAGAGAATTGTACATAATACTGCTTCTACTGATCTCAAACATATTAATCTCCTATATCGTAATCAAATGCATACTAATTATAAACAAGATGAAAATATACTAAAAAATTTAGTATATTTTAATACATCAACTACAGATCCTAGCAAAAAATTAAATTAATCATATACTACACTAAATCTAGTATATCCAACTTAATTCTTCGCAATAATTCTTCTCCCCCGGTTAGCGATTTGCAAAAAACCAACATAGTTTATAAATTCAAGTGCCCTTTGGGAGAGTATATCTCCAACGAATTAAGTAATATTTATGTTGGTCACATCACAAACTCGTTTGCACGACGCTTGGCACTACATTTGAATGAAAACTCTAACATTTGTAGGAATTTAAAACAACATGCCTGCCCGCACACACAATTCCGTAAAATACTTGTCGAAAACACAATTATACTTCGACATGAAAACAATAGACAAAAACTAAAAATCCTTGAAGCATTATAAATCAAACAGTTGAAACCCAACCTAAACAAAATCAATTATGGCTCTACAAATATTTTTAAATGTCTATAATTGGTAACAGAAGCCATTGGTTTATACCAATGGCTTTCCATATTTCATACTTCTCCAATTCACTCTCGTGTGGTCATGTGTGACGTCATGAGATGCGGTGCGATTTTCGCTTCTAGCGTCTTATATGCACGTGTTTATCGTTGCTTAGAAATCATCTATGTAAACATTGACAGACTATCATCACTGTCTTGTCGGTATATTGTTTAAAATGTTGTAATTGACATCTTTGATAATGGCTTAAGTAAGCCGATAGCTTAGATTGTATTAAAAAAATATGGATCAATATTGTGAATTTCTTTCTTCGTTTAACGATAATGTTATTAAACTTATCAGATGTTACGAAAAAAATGTACATAAAATAAATAGACAACACTTGTCTATATTATTTAATGAAACGTGTATGAATGAAAAGATGCTGCCTAAGTACACACAATATAAATTCAGATTACAAACACAGAAAATGTCTCATATCGAGAATATTTAACATTGAAAACAAAAGAAAAAATTAATTATTTTTAATAATATGTGGAAATCTCCGCTTTTACCTGAAGACGGTCACGAGACCAAAAACACGTGTAGTGTAACATTATGTAAAACAAAGCATAATATTTTTTTCTAAATAAATCCACATTACAACCAAAAACGTTTACGGCACCTCTCTTCTCTTCTTTTTAATATACATACTTTTCTCTCGTTGGAACCACTACAACCTCTTTCTTTTATATATATATATATATATATATATATATATATATATGAAGAACCTGGTTTGAGGCAATTGGATGTTTAGTCACATCAGTATATATATATAAACACACATGAAAATCCTGGTTTTAGTCAATCGGATGTTTAGTCACACTGATGAGCTGTGATACAGCGAAACACTCTGTCTGTGGATGACACGCCCACACACAACACTTGCACGCACATACACACACACGCACACACACACACACACACACTTATATATATATATATATATATATATATATATATATGGTGGACTCTTTCGTTGTATTCGACGTATTAGGATCAAACAACTCAGTTGCTAGGAACTGACAGCTCAGACACCTGCACGTATGATTTGATTTTAGTGGTGAAGGTTTTGTGGAGAACCAACTACACTTATTGAAGGGCCGAATACAGAGACCTGGTGCATTACGTGCCACTATATCCGCAAACGACACTCCGCAGTTTAACACATATATGGTCAGAAGGTTTTGATGTCTCTTAATTGCTGGTATTCTTAGGTAGTACCACCTGTTAGGATCCCAGCTATAGGCAAATAGTTAACCCACAAACTGGGTTCAAACTAGGTTTAATACCATCAATACATTTTTGTAAAAAATTATTACGAGCAATGAACATTTGAAGAAAAACAGTATTCCAGCAATACATTTTTTTTTAATTATTACCAGCAAAACATTTTAGAAAGAAAATATTACCAGTATTAAAAATCTTGTCGATTGATATGCCGTAAACCAAACCAAACCAAAACTAGGTTGGATTTCGTGAAGCGAGTCAGTAAACCATTAAAACACAAGTTTTTACTGAGTGTGGAAGAGTAAGAAACAGCAACATTGCTAAGGAGCGAGAACAAAAGAAGAGTCATTAGGTAGAAAATAGCGAGTGACGTTTCATTTAAATTTTTGAAAATTAATGTTGGCTGGAGAGAATTGAACTGGAAAAGAGTTTTACAAACGAGAAGTGCGAGAAAAGAAACTGTTAGCATAGAATTTACTGTTGCATGGAACAACTCAGCTGTGAATTGATGAGATCTCGTTGCAAGCCTATTACTGAGCTTAAATTCAAAGGGTCTACTTAACCTGGTGTTATGGTGGAACACCCCTATTCTATAGTTAATAGACTCTCCCACCTATAATAAGTAGGAGTAGTAAGAGTAACGAGGGTGCCAGTCAGTCAGTCGGTGTCGGACGACAGTTAGTCGAATACGAAAGTATCAGCGACCACAACAAGATTACTCTGCGTAATACCGATTATATCAAGTTCCTAACGTTTTGTACGTCGAACCTATTTTAGGAGCGATTTAGAACAAATACAAGCCTCCACTGCGAAATCCCTCCACAACAGCTGGCTAAGAGATCATTCGAACATTACCATAAATGTTTTGTTTGCTTAATACTATTTATGTCCTGTTCCTTTCCTAATCTTGTTTATTACAAACTTTGTCGATTGTTTTGTTGGACATTTCTGACAATTACATTCAACCATGGCTAATTACTCTAAACGTTAAATTTTTGTTGCTTCACAGTTCCTTTTGTTTCAAGATACCTTTTGTGCTTATGTGTGTTAACATGTATGGGCGTTCATATGTGTTTATTTATGTGTGTGTGTATTACGCTACTCTTTGTGTTTATGTGTATTCACATGTATGATATGTTCATGTGTTTATCTCTGTGTGTGTGTATGTGTGTGTATTAAGCTACACTTTGGGTTTATGTATGTTCACATGTATGAGGGTTCATGTGTGTTTATCTGTGAGTGTGTGTGTGTGTATTACGCTACTCTTTGTGTTTATGTGTATTCACATGTATGAGTGTTCATGTGTGTTTATCTGCGTGTGTGTGTGTGTGTTAAGCTACCCTCTGTTTTCATGTGTGTTCACATGTATGAGTGTTTATGTGTGTTCCTCTGTGTGTTTTAAGTTAACCTTAGTGTTTATGCCTGTGCATATGTATGAATGTTCACGTGCATTTATTATTGCGTGTGTGTGTGTGTACATGTTAAGTTACTCTTTGTGTTCATGTGTGTGCGCATGTATGAGTGTTCGTGTGTGTTTATCTGTGTATGTTAAGCTACACTTTATGTTAATATGTGTGCGCATGAATGAGTGTTCGTGCGTGTTTATCTCTGTGTGTTAGGCTCAGTATATGTTTTCTTATATAACACTGGATTTGGTAGCTTCTAAGATATTATGATAGTAAAATATTTAACGTATATACAGAGGAGTGTTTCGGTTAGCAAAGTCGATTTTAATGTCTTTAAACGCTCTTCTGTGGCTCAATTGGTAAAACACGTCAGACTATAAGACGGTTCCGTATAAGATACAGGTTCGATTCCTGTCGGAGGACGAATATTTTCTATGAAAATTTCTCGGACATTCAGGCCGGTAAATTTTGTTAATACTGTTTATTATAAACAGAGCATTTACTTAAATATTTGTATCTATAAAAAGAACGTATAAACATAAAACTGTCTTAAAATATATATATGTAACTGCTCTGACAAGCTATTTTCACTGATGCCCAAACTGCATGAATTTAAAGTTGGCATCTCGTACCAACCCTTTTCGCACTTCCCGACAGTGGAATTCCCTTCCTCTTACTTCCTTCCCTGATAACTATAATCTTCAAAAATTTATATGTAATGTCAGCCGACATCATCTGATGTCTTCGTCTTCATCCAAGTCCTTCTCTTCATTCTTTCATCAAACATACCTCTTTACTCTTAATTTTACTCTCTGTTGTAACCCCTTCCGTGCAAGACGCTCTACTGCCTTTCTTGGCGTAAAATGCTTATATATATATATATATATATATATATATATATATATATATATATATATATATATATATATATATTAATAAATATACATATAACTACGTTCGAAGTGCAACTTACAGTTTCGTAATTCTTACCTGGCCTGATGAGTTGGTACAACAACGAAACTTAAGTTGCATTTCGGACGTAGGTATATATATATATATATATATATATATATATATATATATATATATATATATATATTTCTTAGCTCTGTCTAACCGCATTGAGCACTCTTTTGTTTTCACCTTAAATTAAAGAGAGTAAATATTTATTTGCTTACCTGTGTATGCACGCTAACGCACGTAAATACATTTGCTAATATCTAGTTATTTGATTTACCCCGTCAACACACACACACACACACACACACGCACGCACACACACACACACACACACACACACACACACACACACATATATATATATATATATATATATATATGATGGAAACCCAGCTGATGTGAAAACAGGTCATTTGAGTGACTTCCGTCATCACTGCCGCTCAACCCAAAATGGAAGCGTGGGAGGCTTCTTCTTCCAGGAAGTCTCAATCATTATATATGCGTTTCAATATTTATATGAATTTTTTTTAAATCAGTTGTTCTGTTAATACTTTCGGGGACTGTCCAGAGTTTGAATGTTGTCGTTGTTGCTATCAGGCATATTAGTCCCATTTTGTAGATGATCCAAAATTTTGAGGTTTTATTCAGCATGGTGACACGTACATTGAATTATATTTTGAGTCTCTGATATTGTCGTAGGTGGTTTAGCTTTAAAAGTTTGCTCTTCTCAGATGACAAATATTTACGAGTCGCAAATATTTAACGTATATACAGAGGAGTGATTGACAATCAGGAAAAAAGGAACAAGAAATAAACATAGAAAGAGAAAGAAACACTAAACATAAATTAAAGATGGAAAAGGAAACATTAATAGAAAAAGAAAGAAAGCAAAACGAAAAGGAAAGATGTAACAAACAAAAGAAAAAAAGACAGAAGCAAAAAAGAAAGAAAGAAAGAAAGAAAGAAAGAAAGAAACGAATAAAATGTACAATAAACAGAAAACAATACAAAAGAAAACAAACTTTAAACGGTAACCGGAGAAAACGAAACAGTCAGCGAAGAATAAACAGTGAAGAAGACAGAAATAAAAAAATAAAAAAAAAAACAAGTAAAAAAGTAAAGAAAAAGAAAAGATGAAGAAGAAATAAAACGAAATCAAAAAATGTACGGAGTAAATAGAAAATGAAATTAAAGAAAAAGGAAAGGAAAAAAGGAGACGGAAACAGAAATTAACAATAAAGAGTTAATGAAAGACTAAAAAGAAACTGAAGAAGAAGAAAAAGAAGAAGAAGAAATTAAGATAAAATTAAGAAGAAGAAGAAGAAGAAATTAAGATGAAGTTAAGAAGAAGAAGAAGAAGAAGAAGAAGAAGAAGAAGAAATAAAGAAGAAGAAGAAAAGAAGAAGAAGAAGAAATTAAGATGAAATTAAGACGAAGAAGGAGAAGAAGAAGAAGAAGAAGAAGAAGAAGAAGGAGATGGTGGAGGTGGAGGCGGAAGGAATAGAAATAAAAAAAATGAAGTGTATCTAAAGGAGAAAAATTAAACTGAAGAAGAAGAAGAAGAAGAGGAAGAAGAAGAAGAAGAAGAAGAAGAAGAAGAAGAAATTAAGATAAAATTAAGAAGAAGAAGAAGAAGAAATTAAGATGAAGTTAAGAAGAAGAAGAAGAAGAAGAAGAAGAAGAAGAAGAAGAAGAAATAAAGAAGAAGAAGAAAAGAAGAAGAAGAAGAAATTAAGATGAAATTAAGAAGAAGAAGAAGAAGAAGAAGAAGAAGAAGAAGAAGAAGAAGAAGAAGAAGAAGAAGGAGATGGTGGAGGTGGAGGCGGAAGGAATAGAAATAAAAAAAATGAAGTGTATCTAAAGGAGAAAAATTAAACTGATGAAGAAGAAGAAGAAGAGGAAGAAGAAGAAGAAGAAGAAGAAATTAAGAAGAAGAGTAATAAATTAAGAAGAAGAAGAAAAAGAACAAGATGTTGATGATGATTACGATATATATTTCCGGCATAAAATATATACATTGATTACTCACATAAATGTGTGTGCGCGTGCGCCGCTCTAGTGGGACTACACGCCGGAAATGAAGTGGACATTTAATATGCTAAATTCACATTAGTTAATTCATTAATGTCGCATAAGCTTATCAAATTTCTCTCGAGTCTCAAATTATAGCTTTAATATAAACATAATTTAAGGGAATCATATTGAAGAACGAATCTCCCCCAAATGAACGCTGCAAAAAGAAAAAAAAAATTATTGGATTGAAACGTTTGAAATAGAAATAAATAACACATTAAAAATCCCAAAATATCCAAAATAAAACTCACGCTTAAAAGACAGGGATTAAAATGTGAATAAATGTAGATTTATAGTGAAAGACAGAAAAAAAACAAAACATGGAAGGGAAATTTCTGAATTTCTATGTCGGTTAAGTCTTATTGTTCGATGTGACATGACAGTGAATAGTTTATTATTATTATTATTATTATTATTATTATTATTATTATTATTATTATTATTAACATTTAAGACAAATGCGCGATTTAAGAAAAGATAAAAAAACGCAGTGTCTGACAATGTTCAACAATATTTTGACAGTATATCTGTCTTCAAGTTATATTTAAAGAATATTGCAATAGTGTTTAAAATTGTCAAAAACCGCTTTTTCTTGTCTTTATCTTTTCTTAAATCGGGCTTTTCTCTTAACTGCTGAAAAATATTGGAAGAGTTACGTCAACAATTTTGTTTATCATCATCATCATCATCATCATCATCATCATCATCATCATCATCATCATAATTATTATTATTATTATTATTATTATTATTATTATTATTATTATTATTATTATTTCATTTCTTTTGATTTCTGTTGTGTACGCATTTCATTCCGGGTCCCAACCAGAGACCTAAGGTCAGAAATGCCGCCATGACATTTTTCATTGAGCAATTTAAAAAAAATAAATAAATAAAAAATAAAACATTTTTTACATAAAGTCCAATTGTTGTTGTTGTTGTTGTCATTATTATTATTATTATTATTATTATTATTATTATTATTATTATTATTATTATTATTATTATTATTTCCTTTTGCGTTCTCTGTAACGATGCCAGGGCGATTAGCTTTGATTGTTCTATCTGTTTGTACTGTGTAGTTCCATAGAATTGTTTCAGGTCCTCTTTCCGTAACCGGGTCTGGGTAGTGTTCATACCAATTTCTTTCGCTGAATTATTATTATTATTATTATTATTATTATTATTATTATTATTATTATTATTATTATTATTTGTTTATGTAAGTAGTGATAAATGTGCTGGAATTACTAAACAAATATATTTATTCTTTTCTTTCGTGTAAAAATTGTATATTTTAGTGGGAACCAAACAAGCGTTTGTAAGTTGCATGGGGCGTTAGAGATTAAAAAAAAAAAATAGTTTGTGGAAATATACTAGCTAATTTCTTTTATCGTCACAGTTAAAATGAAATTACCTTTCATAATAACTGTGATGACAAAATAAAGAAAAAACATCGAATTTGTTTTAAGTAATTTAGCGAGTATGACATTTGATGGGCTTCAGAATACGTCGATTGCACCTATGCAGACGGGTAAGCCCACTCCGCAAATATCTCCCAGCCCTGAATTGAGGCGTCTTGGGTAAAAATATAAACTACATCTGCGTTTTGGGTAAAACGATAAACTATGTCCAATAGCAAGACCTCTGATGAGGAGATTTTGAGGAACGTGGAACCACCACTTAATTGATGGTGCTTCCAGGTCGACCCTGAGCCGGGGTGGTAGTACCTGTTAGGGTCCCAACTATGGACAAATAGTTAACCCCCAAACTGAAGTCAAAACACTATGAAAGTGTAAAAACATGTTTTAATACAAGCAGTACATTTTTGTAAAAAAATATTACCTAGCAATGAGGTTGATATACCGTAAAACAAAATAAAGTAAACCAAACCAAACTCTTGATGACAACCCTCTTTACAAAAATACATCAATGAAGCCTGATCTAAAAACTGATTTCTTTTGAAGAATTTATTTTCTATTCATAAGAACCTATCCTAAAATTCTTGTCCGCATTAAATAACCCATTGAGGTTGGTAAGCTGTAAACCAAACCAAACCGAACCAAACCAAACCAAACCACATCAAACCCCATAAATAAAACATTATTTAAATAAATAAAATTTAATATTAAACTGAATATACATGATTAGGTCTAAATATTCAAGAATTAATTTTTCCTTTATGTTTTTCGATCTTAAATAATCGAAAAACATAAAGGAAAACAATTAATTATTTTTAATAATATGTGGAAATTTTCGCCTTTTACCTGAAGATGGTAGCGAGACCAGAAACCCGTGTAGTAAAATTATGGAAAATAAAGCATATTAAAAAAAATAAATAAAAAGTAAAGAAAATTCTCACTACAACCAAAAACGTTTGCGGTACCTCTCTTCTTTTTAATATACAAAATTTTCTCTCGTTGGAACCACTATAACCTCTTTCTTTTATATATATATATATATATATATATATATATATATATATATATATATATATGGCGTTACATTAAGATCTAATGAAGGCCTCTTTTATGGAGTGAAATGATTTTCTTTAGTTGCCCTTTGTGAACTCTCACTCTTTTCTTCTTTCAATATAACCCGCTAAACAACTTTGTTTCCCTTTTTTCTCTCATTATTTCTGCAACAGAACTCTTTTTTGTAGTCGCTTCATTTATCGTCTGCTCCCATTGATTTCTTCCTTTCTACCTGATGTTAAATGACCCTCCATAATTCATAGTTCTTTCTTGCAAGGGACATTAATAATGACCGATGGATTGCCGCTTATTTAGATTAACGGCTGAAACTATCCAGCAGACTCTTGCCGGCATCGGTTGCTGCCAACTCGTGACAATGTTCTTAAATTACGATGAGTCTTTAATGAACTGTGGGGCCGGCATGTTAACCGCACGGCGAATGGATAATTAGCTCTACTGAACGAGAGAAAGAGATACGGGCGCACTGATCTTGTAGCGTGGAATATTCTTTAAAGCCAAGTTAAACAGTTGCAAGAAAATCCTTCGATAATGATTAAATATTTTGACTGAATTAACTTGGTTCAATCGGAATTTGACACCAAAGGAAATGCTGGTAGAATAAACCGCCATATTGTTCAGAAATATGATTTTTACAATGAATTTATTCCTACTGCACTCTATGGAAAATATTACAGCATGATTTACACATACAGGGACGCACACACCTATATATATATATATATATATATATATATATATATACTACTAATAATAATAATCTTATAAGCAACTATACTCGTCCGGCATAACCTTAGATGTTTTAGCTTGTAAATGAACAAACCAATACCCAAGGGGAAAAAGGGGGGGGGAGAAAGAACTAAGAACATGTACTTCCGGCGAAAATAATCGTCTAGAATCTAAGTTCAGATCGGCACGAGTAAAGTAAAAAATAACTATGCAAAGTGCTCAATACGCTAAGTAGAGCAAACTAAGTAAACCTAAAGAGCCAGACATACCTATCTAGGTTTTACCCACGCCGATCGTCAGGGTAAACTGGCTAAAGAGGTGCTATAAGAACAGAATATATATATATATATATATATATATATATATATATATATATATATATATATATATAATACAGTGTATGTGTGTGTTTGTGTGCGTCCAATCAACTCCTCCCACTCCCACTGGTCCGATTTCATTAATTCATGGCTCATTCAAAAGCCCTAGAAAAGTTAGGCACAGGGAACGATTTTCGTTGAGCTAAAATTCACGGTTGCCAGATAATGTGAGGTTAAATTATTAATATATTATACTAAACATTATCGTGGCTTTTATGGTTCAAGGGGAGTAACTCTTATCTCCCTCCTCGTATCCAAGATTGCTGTACACGTTTTATTATATGCTATTGGGCGGCATTTAAGCTTGCTCATGTGGAGGACTCTTGGTTTGGACATCATCACAATATCTAGTGAGGAGTAGATGCAATAGGCATCAATAAACTACAGAGGAACTCAAAATTGATCGCTGCATTTAAGTATTGCATTAATGTTTAAGCTTACCTTTTAAAAGTTCAATGATAATTCTTCTGCTGCCACATAATTAAAAGATGATTTGATGTACATAGATCGTTATTTCCCGTACAAACATTTATTTTTATTTCTTGGGTGACAGAACAGGGGACAATTTATAAGATAAAATTAATATAGTGTAAAGATGGGAAAATAGAATTAGTTATACATTCAACATTTGAAGAATTGGAGAAACATAATAGCTCATTAAGTAAAACTTATATTATGGAGTATAATTAGCTATTATGTTTCTCTAACTCTTCAGGCTTGTATGTGGATGACTATATATATATATATATATATATATATGCGTGTTTGTGTGTGTGTGTGTGTATGTATTTGCACATTTCATTGAATACGACAGAAAAGGTGCTTTTATTTACTTTTTTATACAATTTCTCGTGCGATCTAATAATTTTTTCTTTTCGGATGATAAATTATATAAAAACTGTCCGAATGTTCTTTTTATCCGAGCGCTTTCGGCTATACACTTAGCTATTTTCAAGGATTAAATATTTTAACTATTAGATAAGAAATAGTGTGTTGTATGTATGTCTTATAAAATGTTTTCATTTTTCAAAACACGGTCAAGATATTGTGTCCATGTTCAAAGTTAATATTATGTGTTGTTTTTTTGCTGTTTTTATTAATAAGGCTTCCATTATTTTTAGTTAAAATATTTACTACTATATATATATATGTGTGTGTGTGTGTGTGCACAACGCAATGTCTATGCCGGCGAGACAAAATGTGATTCTTGTTTATTGGCTAAGAACTTGATTTTTCCTTTTAATACATCTTTATAGAGATTAGATTTTATCTACTTTCACATAATTTATTCGTTTATTTATGATGAAACAAAGAACAAATAGGCGACATTTATCATTCTAAAATGTTTCGCATTTATTAAAGCTTCATCAGAGAATGAGATATGGAGAAAAAGAAATTACTTTTATGTTGTTCGATTTGCATTAGTTAAACTTGTTGCATTCAACTTGTTAGTATAATAAATGGCGTTCCGAATTCAAGGAGAGACGACACGTTCTTTCGAAGCTCCAAGAAATCAACGAATTACAAGCCTAACTGAAAAACCGTAAATATTGCTTTATATATGTAAACGTATAATAATTCTAGTTTTTCTATCTGTAGTTCAGATGATAATGTATATTCATATATATGTGTGTATGTATGTACGTATTTATATGTGTGTATCTAGTACATTTTATTAGAATAGACGAAAACACTATAGAACATTAAGACAGTTCTTACGCACTTTATATCCAGAAAAGAATCACTGATACGAACACAAGAAAAACTGAATAAAAAGCTTAATCACAGTACCTTCTCTGTCGTTTTTAATGAAACTTTTATAAAAGAGGGATTGCTACCTAAATATATACAATGATATATATATATATATATATATATATATATATATATATATATATATATATATATATATATATATATATATATATCTAGAACGATGAACCTAAAGATCCAGGCAAACCTACCTAAGTTTCACCTACGCGGATCGTCAGCGTACCCTGACGACACGCGTAGGTGAAACCTAGGTAGGTTTGGCTGGCTCTTTAGGTTCATAGTTAGATTTGCTCTACTTAGTGTATTGAGCATTTTGCTTGGTTATTTTGGCTTTACTCGTGTTGGAGGTTTTTTCTTTGGACTCTATGCTTGTTTTTTGGACCATTGTTTTCGTCTGAATTACATGTTCTTAGTTCTTTCTTTTTTTATTCCTTATTTTTCCGTGGGTATTGGTTTGTTTAATTACAACCCAAAACACCTAAGCTTTTTTTTCCAGGCGTCTATAATTACTTATATTTATAAGATTATATATATATATATATATATATATAAATTGGGATCAAATACAGATCAAATATAGATCGGAATCCGACAGAATAGGAAATGTTCATCAAATTAACATGTTTCACTTTTATTAAAGCTTCGTCAGTGAATCAGATATGGAGAAAAAGTAGAAAGAAATTCGGGTATTTTTATTTATTTTTGTGTTGTTTGGCTTTCATTGGTTAATAATCAGTTTTCACGAGCATTTGACTTGATAAACAACGGTAGCTTGATTTGTGGCGTTCCGAATTCAAGGAGAGACAACGCGTCCTCCAAGAAATCAACGAATCCCAAGCCTAACTGAAAAAAAACGTAAATATTGCTTTATATAGGTAAACGTATAATAATTCTAATTTGTCTATGTGGAATTCAGATGATAACGTCTATTCGAAAATCTGTGTCTATATCTCTTGCAGACATTGTGCAATGGTGGTTATTTACATGTTGATTTCGGAACAATTTTATGTAACCATCGTTTCTTTCGTCTAAACATACGTTAGATTCTTTAAGAATGGATTCAATAAAGCTTAGTGACGTAATATACAGTTTTTGACGTGTGTTTATAGTTTGTTTTTTGTTGTTGTTTTTTTGTTGTTGTTGTTTTTTTGAATCAGTATCACCCCAAGCATGGTAGTACAGCCACTAAGACGCCAGGGTTTACAGGGTGTGAAGAAATTAGGAACAGAAACATTAATTATGAGGCGAAAAAGAAAAGATTAATCAGGAGGAGAGTAGATAGTGATTGACATTTAATGTTTTGCAAATTAAAGTTGGTTGGAAAGCATAGAGCCGGTACGGAGTTCCACAAGCGAGAAGTGTGAGATAAGAAACGGTAAACTTTTATTAGGTTGGTGCAAAAAAAATGTCGTTTTCTCACATAGTAACATATGTGAGAAAACGACATTATTTTTGCACCAACCTGATATTAAAGATTTATCAGAGATATGGAATAAAAGAAGAATTAAATTCTGGTATTTTTTACTTTTGTGTTGTTTGATTTTTCATTAGTTAAACATTTTTCCTGTACAATCAACTTATTAGACAAACGATAGTATAACTTGTAGCATTCCGAATTCAAGGAGAGACCATTCGTTCTTTCGAAGTTCCAAGTAATCAAAGGATTCCAAACCTAACTGAAAAACCGTAAATATTGCTTTATATATGTAAACGTATAATAATTCTAGTCTGGATGTGGGATTCAGATGATAACGTCTATTCGTAAGTATGGGCGTATGTATTGCAGATATTATGCGTGGTGGATTTTCGAGTGTTGATTTGGAAACCTTTTTACGTACATGGCGTTTGTTTTCGACAAACCTTAATTTATATCAGTGTTAACATATCCCACATTGTTTAAGTATTAATTTAGTCAGGGCAGCCGAAAAACGGAAATATCCAATAGTGGATTAACTTTTTAACAAATGTAGCGAATGCTAAGCCTATTCTACGATTTGGCAATAATAATAATTCAATATCAAGAGAATATCTTTAACTATTCATCATTTATAGAAAAAAATATTGAGGAGACCGTTAAATCCACAAAATGTTTTTGTTAGAAACATTTGACTCAGATTTTTCTATTATTAAGTTGATTGAAGTTAAATATTTACGTGTTTTATAAACACTACATCTATTGTAGTAAATAATTTATGATGTGTATTTTATTAATTTAGTGCCCTTTTATGCTACAGGCATCGAACTGACTTAATCAAGCCTTGGCTTTTCTGGGTCACCGGCAAGCAAAGACCATAGAACGATCTTCAGAGTATTTGAAGCTAACAAAACCTTTTCTTGGAGCGAGCTGCTTTTCTATATTCGTAAGCATTGAAAACTGATGTCATACTTGAATCTTCATCGTATCTAGCAGCAAAAGTAAGAAATGCTTTAGGCTTCGTATTTTTAAGAACCCACATTTTTAAGAATTGCCTTGCGTCAAGCTGTCAGTTCAATCGGCATCTTACGGTCTGGCAATAATAATGTTTAAATGTCAGGAGAAGAGCATCATGAATTATTCAATATTTAAGGTAACATTATACCGAGGCTGTTAAATCGATCCAAATACCTCGTTAAAAACATTTGGCATATTTTTTCTGGATTTGTTTATGAAGTTGATAGAAGTTAAATATTTATGTGTTTTATAAACTCTTCGTCTATACTAGTAAATAATTTATGATGTGTATTTTATTAATTTAGTGCCCTTTTATGCTATAGGCGCCGAACTAGCTTAATCCAGCCTTGGCTTTTCTGGGTCAGCGGCAAACAAAGAACATCGAACTATAATTCATAGGTTATTAAAAGTATATAGATAATTTCGAATAACAATATTTTAGGTAATTTTATTCTAACGAAATAAAAGGAACTTAATGATTTATGATATGTATTTCCCTGAATTACCATTTTATTTTATTTTTTTTATTTTTAACATTAGGTAAATTGAAAAAATAAAAACGAAAATATCCAAACAAGAATTAACTAAAAGTTTTTATATATCGATTTTTTTTGCACAACAAATATTTAATAATAATAACAATAACCTTCTCTCTTGTCAATGCACTTAATTAAGTAGTGAATAGTAAATAGAAACAGCGATTATAAACTACTGAAAAATTTCGAACAGAACTTAATTGAAAATTAAGATGTTAGACAAAGAAAATCATAGTTTATGTGGTAGATTTATCATCGTGTATACACTTACAGACATAAAAGTGTTTTCACCTATGACTGATATATTTGATTTCTATCATTCTTCTAATAACCTATGAATTATAGTTCGGTGTTCTTTGTTTACCACTGACCCAGAAAAGCCCAGTTGAGGCATCCTGATAAAGAGGATGAAAAGTATGTTGTCCTGAGTAGGCCAATTTTGTAGCCGGTAAAAATTGTTGTCCTAAAAATGACGATTTTGTAATCGCTGTAGAGAGTTGTCATGAAAAGAAAAGTGTGGTAGTCGCTGAAGAACGTCTTGAAAAGGACAGTCTTGTGGTCGCTGAAGAACGTTGTCCTGAAAAAGACAGTTTTGTGGTCGCTGAAGTGTTGTCCTGAAAAGGTCAGTTTTGTGTTCGCTGAAGTGTTGTCCTGAAAAGGAAAGTTTTGTGTTCGCTGAAGTGTTATCCTGAAAAGGACAGTTTTGTGTTCGCTGGAGTGTTGTCCTGAAAAGGACAGTTTTATGTTCGCTGAAGTATTGCCCTGAAAAGGAAAGTTTTCTGGTCGTTGAAGTGTTGTCCTTAAAAGGACAGTCTTGTGGTCTCTGAAGAACGTTGTCCAGAAAAGGACGGACTTGTATTCGCTGAAGTGTTGTCCTGAAAAGGACAGTTTTGAGTTCGCTGAAGTGTTGTCCTGAAAAGGACAGTTTTGTGGTCGCTGAAGTGTTGTTCTGAAAAGGACAGTTTTGTGAACGCTGAAGTGTTGTACTGAAAAGGACAGTTTTGTGGTCGCTGAATTGTTGTCCGGAAAAGGACGGACTTGTGTTCGCCGAAGTGTTGTCCTGAAAAGGACAGTTTTGTGGTCGCTGAAGTGTTGTTCTGAAAAGGACAGTTTTGTGAACGTTGAAGTGTTGTCCTGAAAAGGACAGTTTTGTGGATGCTGTAGTGTTGTCCTGATAAGGATAGTTTATCGCATATAGTTGGTACTGGTGAGGATATCTTTCATAACTTTGTCCTAATTTGGGCCGCGGAACGTTGTCTTTTTATGTGCGGGGTGAGGGTTCGTGTCTTGGAGCCTTTTTATATACTGGATTAGTTTTACAACAAAAGCTGGTTAAGCTTTTTTTCCGGTTATATTTTAAAAATATGTGAATATCAACAGGACACTCCAGTATTAGTCGCAGCATGATCACATAGGATTTCATTTGAAAACGCACTAAAATATTCGTGGATTTATTCGTGGTTTCTTTTCATTTTAGTTTATACCAGAAGTAAGAAAAATATTTCAAAAAGATAATTAAATCCTTTCAAAACTCTATTGCTGATTAATAATTCTCTCTAAAAAATTAACATATCTTTAAATCCATCATCTTAAAATCGCAACAATACTTTTGCCGCCAAACACAGTTTCTTATTTCAGCTAAAAGAATGCATAAAAATTTTTCGGGTTGTTTGATGAAATTTGATTGGCCTTGAAAAATATTACATCATCTGTGATTGCATCAGATTTTCATACAGCCAGACACTATTGTCTCGACTGTCGATTAATTGTCATGCGGTCATTGTCTGCGTTGGACGTTACTCTAAGGAAGCGCCCGGAACTTGTAACGCTGCACGAACACAATGGCAAGCCTTACCAATGAGCATATCAATGTACTAAAGACTGACTCGGAAAATCTCCTGATTTAAATCCAATCGAGAATCAGTGGTCAGTCTGTAAGGAAAGACTTTATGGAATAGACATACGAAGTACTGACATGTTATCAAGCCCAGACACTATTGTTTCAACTATTGATTAGTTGTCTTACGGCAATTGTCTGAGATGGTCTTGACTCCAAATAAGCTCACGAAAATTTTAACGCTGCACGAATACATCGGCAAGCCTTACCAGTGAGCGAATCAAAGTACTATAGACTGATCCGGAAAATCTGATTTAAATTCAGTCGCGAATCTGGTCAATCTGCAAGTAAAGACATCATGGAATAGACATACGAAGTATTAACATGTGCACTAGGTCATGTTTCATTGGAAAATACGAAAAATTTAAATAATAACGAAATTATTCGTTTTGTTTCAATAAATTTGCACAAGGGTATATCTCTATTTAGATGAATGGGAATACTAAAAATAAGATATTGAGAAAATATTTTTGGAAAAAAGTGAAAGAAGTTTGACAAGATATGTGGCTTCAATTTTTAAAAAAATTTCAGTGGGATTAAAGGACCTGCAAAAGATTTACTAATGGCATGGATTTTCAAAATTCGAATGCTAACAGTAACGTGTTTGAAACTAAACCCCAGGAGAGCAAAATTTTACACGTTGGCCTCATGTTTTCCAATGAAATGAAGTGGAGTGATTATATCGAACCAATTGATACGTCTACTGCAAGGAAATTTGATTCACTGTGTCGTGTCAGATAAGTTTTTCTCGGCGGTATCCATCTTGCACATTTATAAATCAAACGTTCGTCCGTACATTGAATGCAATTGCTCTATCCCGTCTGGTGCTCCTGTTATACATCTCGAGATTCCTGGCAAAATCTAGAAAAGTGTCTGTAATGTAATCAATGGTGACCAGATATCAGTCACTTTCTCACCAACGCGACATTGCTTTCGCCTTCCTTTTCTACAAATATTTTCATGGCAAATGCTTAGACGAGCTTTTTTCACTAGTACCCTGACTACCTGAATTTAAGCGATTGGCAAACTCGACCCCACCGTTTTACTGTTGAACTAGCCAGATGCAACTGCCAGTTCTTTTCGCGTACTTCACACCTGAGGAACATCCTTTTGGTTTTTTGCTTCCCTACAATCTTCAAAAATTTAAATACAAGATCAACGTAATAAAACAGAAGATTACGATTGATCTTGTATTCAAATAGTTTAACAGTAAAACCATGGTACCGAGTTTGCCAATCGCTTAAATTCAGGTAGTCATGTGTAAAAAGCTCGTTCTTTGATATCTCCTCGATTTTTTACGCTAAGTTCTTCTCATTCTCTTGCACTCTCTGTAACTCCTTGCGTTCTAATGGCGTTATCAGCTTACTTGGGGGTGAAAGGTTTTAGAAACATGTTAATAACGCGAAACCTGGTCAAGGAAGAAATAATTTATACACATATTTGGAGAAAAACGATGTAATTGCTGAAACCACCACTTCTTTTCGTTGAATCATTATAACAGAGTGAACAGGAAATTTGGCTTCTTTTTTTTTTTTTTCGGGTTTCTATTGGATAACCCCAAAAAGACATCAATGAAGTCGATAAGTTTGTCTACCTGGGAAGTGTCGTCAGTAAAGATTGGGTGGGGCAGATGAAGACATCAAGTGCTGAATCAACAAAGTCGGACACGCTTTCAACACCCGTCTCCCTTTACGACAAGATCCGGGGTCTTCTGCACCAACGTCAAGTCGGTCCTACCTTACGGCTCAGAAACCTGATGGATAACCAAAATCAACAGCCAACAACTTCACACATTTACCAACCAATGTTTTAAGAACATCCTCAGTATCAGGTTGGCGGAGGTCATCTCCAACGACAAACAAGCAACCAACTGTGGGACAGGACCAGACAAGCCCCAGTCGGGAATGCCATAAAGAAACAGAAGTGGGGATGGATCAGCCACACATTCCGCAAGTTTGCTTCTAGTGTTATGAGGGAGACCCTTACAAGGGAAGCGAAAAGTGGGTTGACCAAAACAGACTTGGCGCAGAAGTGGTGACGCAAAGATGCAGGCAAACGGCACGACATGGGCCGAACTGAAGATGATCGCTTGAAACCCCGTCCGTTGGAGAGGTGTTCTTGCGGCCCTGTGTTCTCCAAGAAACCAAGGCATAAATAATAAGTTAGATAGAATATTGGACCTCCGACAATATCATATAATCCACAATGCCACGTCAAACTTAATTACGAACTTTTCAGTGGCGATATATTATGTACTTCACCAGTTCTACATGCGTTTTTTTTTTACTATTGTTTACTCAATGCGAGTCCCAAGACCAACTCAAGCTAAAGAGTTACGGAAGGAAATTGTTGTAAAGGAAGAGGAAGAAATGCATAGCATGTGCCTCGTCAGGTCTACTTTCATTTTAGTAAGGGAGGAGGAAGTACTGCATATATATATATATATATATATATATATATATATATATATATAATTATTTATTTAAAAATATGATTCCAACTCGCTACATAAGAAGTCTCATGTTTCAAAACAAGACCCGAAAACTTCAAAATAATATTTGAATTAACTTGAGTTAAAGTAGGCTCTGTTCCATCTTCAAGCGAAATTTTTTTTGGGAATCTTTGGAATTTTTTTTTGGAATCTTTTTGAAATTTTTCCAAAAAAAATTGATGAGCTGTGAGAATTCGTATCGAGCACTATTTTTTAAAAATAATAACAAAAATACTAGAGAACAGACCGACCAACAGAAATCAACCTCGTACACACCCTGTCAATCAGGGAAAGTGTTTTTTATGTGTTCTGTACTTCTCCCAAATCCAACTTATGAAAAAAGAACAAAAGTTGTATCGGTTCGTAATGAAATCTGCCAACCCCAGGGAACGCAATCGGCCCTGCTGTGAAGCAATAACAAATGGAGCTGTAAGTTTCTCCAATGTCATTTGCCCGAAAGGAAATGTTTCCGACACGGTCGTAATTCGATCTCGATTCTCCGGTTTCATTTCCCGAGTCGTTAACCATTACACTACACACACGTTCATGTTTTGAACATGAAAATCCAAATTATTAAATCGCAAAAATTGTTTCGGTTCTTATTGAAAGCGACAATTAGGTACTGTGAAAAGGAAAAGAATTGAACAAAGGAATTATCACTCGAGTTATTCATGAAGAAACAAAACAAAAAGAAAACAGACAACCACGCCATGAGATGGAGGAAAACAATGCACCATCAGCATCACTTAAGATGAGCGATTAACATATTTGAGACTTTTATACATGGTTTTTATACGGCTTTATACATGTTTTTTTATATACAATTTTCGTTGCTTTTTATTTTATTTTCTGTTCTCATTAAAATAATTGCTTGTACATTGATTTTTTTATTGATTTTTTATTTATACACCAATTAAAAGATTTTATAGAATTTATTTAAAAATTCAGAGACGAAAAACGAATGCTTACATTTTAGGAATCATTATGAATTATTTTATAAAATTTCATTAGAAATTAATTAGTTCCTAAAGGCGATATATATTAGGTCGGTGCAAAAATAATGACGTAATAATGTCGTTTTTTGACGTTAAAAAATACGTCAAAAAACGACATTATTACGTCATTATTTTTGCACCGACCTTATATATATATATATATATATATATATATATATATATGTATGTATGTATGTATATGTATGTATAACTTTAGCAGTTGATACACGTGTTTAAGTAGATATCCTTGTTTTATATTTATTTATTTATTCTGAAACAATATAAATGTATGCCTAACGGCCTCTGCATTTGAAAATCTTAATAAAGAAAAATGTTTTCCAGCAAAGTTAGAAACCATGTTTCCCTTGTCGGGGAATCACCGTCTACACAACTAAGATCAATATATATAACAACGCAGATCAATATATATATATATATATATATATATATATATATATATATATATATATATATATATATATATATATTATAAAGAGGTAATCATACATTGAATCAATTATTAATGTTAATCTAATTAATGGCGAATTCACTGATATATAGGCATTCAAAGATCGGCATGATAAAAGCAGAAACTCCTCAAAATACTTTCTAAACAACAGAAAATTGCCGCGCAAGGACGACGCAAACAAACTGACATTATCCCAAAAAAAAGCTAAGACCAACATTTTCGTCATCCTAAACAAAGTTGATTACAACAAAAAACTTGACCACATAGTCCATGAACACATAAAGTTTAAAAAACTTAACAAGAACCTGACCAACCAACTAAAATCAAAGCTTAATAAACTTATTAATGCTAATAATGCTGAACAGAAGTCTTTAAAACTCCCTAAAATTGTTGGTGATTATAGACCCGGTTACATATACGGCACTATAAAAACGCATAAACCTAACTATTCTCTCCGTCATATCATATCGCAAATTCCAACTCCTGTATATCATCTAACAAAATACATTAACCAACTCATTACTCCCTATCTTCCTAGTAAATATAGTTTTAAGTCAACATTAGAAGTAATCCAAATCCTAAAAAGTGGAAAACCCAACAATTAAATCATAGGTTCAATTGATGTTGAAAACCTATTTACCAATGTCCCTGTTAGTGAAACTATTGACATAATTATAAGAAATATATACAGTAACTAATCTTTACCCCCACTTAAAATTAATTCTAATATATTACGGAAACTACTATTAGCCTGTATTACTGAAATCCCTTTTTCGATCATAATAATAATATATATATATATATACAGCGTGATGGTATCTCCATGGGTTCAATACTGGGTCCGACATTTAGCGATTTCTACATGTCGAACCTCGAAAATAAGATATTTACAGATTTAAAAAAACATCAATCTACCTAAGATACGTTGATGATATTCTTATCTTAGTTAAAAATACAGATGAAATAATTCAACTTCAAAAACGTTTCCAAAATAATTCTGTCCTTAAATTCACATATGAACTCAATACTAATAATAAAATCCCCTTCCTTGACATATCGATAAACACAAATAATAACAAATTTACTATTTCACCATACAAAAAACCTACAAGCATAAATTTATGTACACTTAACTACAAGAGCGAATGCCCATATTACTACAAAATAGCTATTATAAAGAATCTAATACATCGTGCAGAAACTAATTCATCCACAAAACAGATTTTTTACAGTGAACTAAAGAATATAAAACAGACACTTATTAACAATAGCTTTCCAAACTATATAGTTGATGAATAAATAAGATGCTTTCGTAGAAATCTCAATACTAAGAGAATTGTACATAATACTGCTTCTATTGATCTCAAACATATTAATCTTCTATATCGTAATCAAATGCATACTAATTATAAACAAGATGAAAATATACTAAAAAAATTAGTAAATACTAATATATCTACAACAGATCCTAGCAAAAAAATTAAGTTAATCATATACTACACTAAATCTAGTATATCCAATTCAATTATTCGCAATGATTCTTCTCCCACCGTTAGCCATTTGCAAAAACCAACATAGCTTACAAATTCAAGTGCCCTTTGGGAGATTATATCTCCAACGAATTAAATAATATTTATGTTGGTCACACCACAAACTCGCAAACAATATAAATAAGATACACCAACCCCGGGCCTGTATATGAATGATATGATCCCTGTTTATAAATTCCAGTTGCATAAGGTCTTTTTAATTTTTTACAAGCTTTCGTCTGTTCCTACAGACATCCTCAGGTATGGAACGTGCGGTCGCAACGCTGAGTTTGAATTTAAATTTTAAGGTTGTGCGTTTTTGTACAAATATAGCAATAAGAGAATTCTTTTTTACTGGTAGATTTTCCGTCAATATGGCATGAACTATATTGTTCAATAATTACATTAATGTCACATTTATTATCCGAAAGTTGCACTTTGGATCAGTTATTTTAATTTCGATTAAAACGTTCCAAAACAATAACACATTCCTCATTGCATTTTTTCGGATTACATCTCGATTTTCGTTGTCCTCTTATTACTGAGAAGTAAAAACAAGAACAAAATCTACTTCCATACCTGAGAATGTCTGTAGGAACAGACGAAAACTTGTAAAAAATTTAAAAAGACCTTATGCAATTGGGATCATATCATTCATATACAGGTTTGGGGTTGGTGTATCTTATTTATATTGTTTGCGAAGATGTATTCTCGCCATTTAAATGATTAAGCCCTATATTTGTTTTTTTTATGAATGATTTATGAACTTATAAATTATATATATATATATATATATATATATATATATATATATATATATATATATATATGTACACGCACGCACAGACACACATATATATATATGATTAGGCTAGGAGTTCGGACATTTTTTAATTGCCTAAAAACGTCAAAAACTGCCGTCCTCTCTGCAACCATGTATATATGTGCGCACGCGCGTGTGCGTTCGTGTATTTTTTTTATGAATAACGACTAATTAATTAATTAATTTATGTGCAAAATCTTTTGTCTTCAGAATTCTATTTTTTTTTTATTGTTCCTTCTCTTTACTAAAGTCTTTTCATTCTCTTTCATTCTCAGTAATCCGTCGCGTCTTAGTGATATTATACCCTAGATTGGGGTGAAATGATTTAAAAAAATATAAGACGTTATGATTATTTTTGTGATGTCAACGAACAATCGTCGGCACTTTTGTCATATCAACGACTACTCGTTGTCACATTAGTAATGCTCATTGTAGTAGAGACTTTGTAATCGCAGCTACAACTATAGTAACGCCTTTGAACAATACTAGTGTCAGACGCCTTCAAATATCACTTGCTCGATAATACTCGCTCGAATAGTAACCACCGAATAGTGATCCGAATAGAGAAATAGTATAGTGAATAGAGTATAGAATAGTGGTCCGTATAGTTATAGAAGACAGAATAGAAATGGTGATTCGTATAGTAACAGAGGATAGACTAGAAATAGAGATCATTTAGACCTCACGCGACTTCCTATATATGCGTTGTGTCGGCAGCTAAAATTTATTCCTATAAAACAATATATAAAGAGAGAAAGGAGAGATAGGTAGAAAGAGAGAGAGAGAGAGAGAGAGAGAGCGATATTAATATCAAATTCGTTATTGGAAAGGATAATCCAAGTAGGTCTTATGAATATAAAATATAAAAAAATATAGATTAATGAAGAGAGTTCAATGTGTTTATATATTTATATACAGAGCAATATGATATACATCATGTAGGAAAAAATAATACACCATCGAAGAATTTATTTCGACAGATAATTATTTTAATAGCTGTCTCATCAAACCGAAATTACAAAATGGTTTAAATTTATCCAGGCAATTTATTAAAAATTATTTTAAAATTAAATCACGAGAGAATAAAAAGTCTAAATTACTTGACCTAGAAAAATTTTCTCACTGGCGGTCTATGTTCAAACCCAAGTGTCGGCAGCGACACTTTATTAGTATATAACAATTATGATGAAATGAAGCTCAGTAAAAGTTAGTAACAGAAGTAAATGCTTCAGCAATGAACATTGTGCATATAAGTCGTAGTGCAATTTTTATAGCTATTTTTTGCTTCTTGCTTGCTGTCCTACGGACTATTTTGAAATCTGTGTAATAAACCATGCATCTTACGAAAGTCTCTTCTATAAGGAGAAAAAAATAACCGACTCGACTTAAGTGACACACTTTGAATGCCGTTCATGCAAACTTATGAGTGTTTGCTAGTCATAAATGTATCCATGTATACAACGAGAAAAATTTAACAAACCATAAAGCGATGCCATCAATCCTCTTCCTGGTTTATGGTCTGTCGCTGAGAACAATCTGATGGTTACAAATTCGTGTCTATGAACAACAGTCACTTCCAGACACCAGACTCGAGAGTGGCCAAAAGTAAAACCCAACATTATTTTTAAAAAATATTTCCCCGGGGACAAATTTATACCCTCTTTGCAAAACTCCCATAGAATTCAGTCGATGCCGTCGCCTCGTTTGTCATCTGTACAATAACCAATTCGCTTTTACGGCCACGACCGTAATGTTATTAAAAACGCTCGCTTATGAGTTCAGCGGTGGAGACAATAAAAATGGCGACGATGAGTTTATTGAATGATTTCTCTGGTTCAAAGAGGTTACTTTTTCTCTGTGCTTCATTCTTCGGGCTATTCCATCAACCCTGGAGAATTTAGTGTGCGCCGTTTCTCAAAACTTCTGCGTGTTCTCTCGAATAAGTTACTCGATGGCTCGTAAGTCAAAAATCTGTGTTGCAAGTCACGATCGTTGCCCCTAGTACCTACCCCAACTCCCTAGCATTTTATGATGGTCGGAGATTGTTTTGGTTCGTGGTGATGGTGGTGGTTAGAGGGAGTAGCTTTTGGGGCCAGTGGAGATGGAGTTTTGATTAGCAGGTGTGTCGGGAAGTATTTTGGATATGGGTGGGGTGTTTTTGGAAAGGAGACGGAATGCTGAACTGGCAAAAAGTTGTATTATTTAAATATAAGACGTTATGATAGGAAAAAGAAAGCAAAAGAAAGAATTTAGAAAGGGAAGGAGGCAAAAGAAAGACAATGAAAAAACTTAGAAAGGGGAGGAGGCAAAAGAAAGACAATGATAGAACTTAGAAAGGGGAGGAGGCAAAAGAAAGACAATGAAAGAACTTAGAAAGGGGAGGAGGCAAAAGAAAGACAGTGATAGAACTTAGAAAGGGGAGGAGGCAAAAGAAAGACAATGAAAGAACTTAGAAAGGGGACGAGGCAAAAGAAAGACAGTGATAGAACTTAGAAAGGGGAGGAGGCAAAAGAAAGACAATGAAAATCTTACAAAGGGGAGGAGGAAAACTTATTTGGAAAAAGGAAAAGGAAAGAAGAAAAATGAGAAGGGGAAAGACATTGAGGAGGGGATGAGGATATAAGCTACTTAATCAAAGGTGGGGGGATATCAGTAACGTGAAAAATTAAGTTAAAATACAAAAAAGCTTAAGGGGATGAGTAATTTGATTTAAGTTAACATTGTAAGAGGCCCGGGAGTCACTCGGGGTAGAGGTTTACAGAATGAGTAGCACAGTTTATGCGGATATGTGGGGAAGAGAACGGTTAAGCCTAAATTTGAACAGGTTAAGATTGTAGTGAAGCAAACCATTACAATTAAAACCCTTAAACTAAAATAATAAGTATAAATGAATAACATTGAGAGTAATATGCTATATCGAGAGTGCTGAAAAGTTTTCGGCCTACTATATTGACCAAATGAAAGATTATATTTTTTGGAATCATATTCCTATCTTTCAATAATAATAATACATGAAAATTTTGTGTTAAGGTTTATAAAAAAACTTAAGTTATATATATATATATATATATATATATAAATAAAAATAAATATATAAAAAAAAAAATAAATAAAGTGGACAAAGTCCGACAATAATTTTATTTTAGGAGATTTTATGTTTATACGGTTCTTTTTATAGATACAAACATTTAAGTAAATGCTCTTTCTATAATAATCGGTATTATTGACATGAATGTCCGAGAAATTTTCATAGAAAATATGCGTCCTCCAACAGGAATCGAACCAGTATCCTATACGGAAACGTCATATAGCCTGAAGTGCTTTTACCGATTGAGCCACAGAGGAGCATTTCGGTTAGCAAGGTCGATTTTACTGTTTTAAACCACAATTCTCCATGATTTTCTCTCATACATTCATATCTGCTCGATGCGTCTCCAAATATAAACAAATGACGTCACACAAGAACGTATAAACATAAAAATGTCTTAAAATAAAATAATTGTCGGGCTTTGTCCATTTCATAATGTGCGACATCTTCTCTCCCCACCCAGATATGTGTAAATAGCAGGATAGAATTTTGTTCGATAACCTAGGAGAAGGAAAAAAATTCTTAATTCAAAACTGGCCTAGAGAGGTTTGGCTATCTTGCCCAAGGAACATCACTTCTACTGTGGCTGCAGTACACATGTTGTCCCTGCGATCCTACGGGTTACGGAATAAAAAATAAAATAAATATCGCTAAAGTTAGACTATGACGACACTTCAGATAAAATGTACATTTCTTTTTCTAACAGAAACAAGATCAAACTATAGTCTTTAATATCAAAACAATAATTTGAAGCATATTTTGTAAACGTTCGTTGCTAATCCTCAATGCGGTATTTTTATTGTGTGAGAGAAAGTAATCTGAGAGTGGTCAATAGGTTATTGTCCAGCAATTACGCAATAAGTGCAACATTCGATATGCTTCCGGGTCAAGCAGTTTCGTCAAAGAGATGCTCGCTAAACACTTTTCAGCCCCGGTCAATCAATACCATTGTTTCTAGTGGCATATCTGGAGTTCTCTAGTTGCAAGGACGTGACTGAATCAAGTGGGTTTTTCTTTTCGATGACCTTATTGTATTTGACGGTCAATGCACTTCAGTGGCTATGGAGACGATCTAAATGAAGTCTAATTTGTAGAAAGAGCATCAGAAAAAGGTTTGATTATGGAGAAGCCTTGGAATCCTTTTTGATACAAGATTCAAAGGAATTTGACCAACTTTGTCTCATAAAATAATAATGGAAAAGGAATCATTTCTTTCTTTCTTCTTTCTATCGTCTATTTTTTTCTTTCTTTCTTTTTTCGTCTTTTTCATTTCGTTCATCTTTTTTCTTCTTCATTCTGTCTTTCATTCTTTCTGAAACTGAAATTTCGGGAAAACGAGTAATGCAATAATCCACGAGATAAAGGTGATTTTCTAATCGGAGCTTAGATATGACACAAGGCCGTAAGTAAGGGGCACCCGATGAGGATCGAACTCATTATTCAGTCGTGATTCATGTAGCGAGGCAAGCTTGCAAACCATTACCCACGTTGAGCTACCCAAATGATTTTCTAACCGTAGCTTAGTTTTGGCACAATGTCGAAAGTGTGGGGTACCCAATCAGTATCGAAGTCACTACTCAGTAATTAGTCCCTAAT